>VWYI01048536.1:94859-177979 GCA_013399455.1 Anthoscopus minutus
TTTTTAAAAACCTATTGTTGTTGGGGGGGGGGGGGGGAAGAAAAAGGCATAACTAAATGTGCATTTAATACCACGTATTTTAAAACCAAAATAATTACAGCTGCATTAATTTTTCTTTTTCTTTCGCTTGGAGCGTAGTCAGCCCTTGCTTGTTGCTTAGGATTCCTGCTGAACGCCTTTCTGACTCAAATCAGAGCCCTCTGGCAGGCAGCTCCTCTGCTGCCTCTGTGCACAGCCAGCATCATTAGTGGTGTTTCATCAGCACTGAGGCTGGTCCATCAGGCCCATCAAGTCCTGCTCTGCAATCTGTACTCAGCTAAGGGTACCAGTGATTGGCCCCACAGGTCCTAACTGGTACATTTGTGAAAATTTAGTCACAAGCAGAGTCATCCAGGACTGACTCATGTCACAGGTGTCTGTGTGGCTCATTCCTGCATTGGGAGTGCTGGCTGATATGGCTGTCTGTGACTTCAGACAGAGAACTAAGGCCTTCTGGTTCAAAACCATCTTCTTCAATTATATATTTTATTAATTTGTCAATCTTGATGATAATAGATGTTTTCTTTCAAGGGAGGATACCTAAAGGAATTTGATATGTCTTGTTTCTGCAGCTCTGAATCAATCTCTTTTTTGTCAGGGAGATTTAGTCAGTACTAAGTAGTAATTGAAGTTAAAAAATCTAAAATCCTTGGACCAGTTATGCATGAATACAAGAGAATCAAACACTGCATTTCCCACTGATGACTATCTGTCCTCAATGCTTTCCCCTTTCATGCACTCATGTCAAAAAAAGGACTGTTCTTTCTAAGCAAGGCATTAAAGAGTGCTCTTCTCTGTTCCAAATACCTTATTTATAAGTATGGAAGTGCTAGGGAAAGACTAGTATATTAAGGTTGGATTGCAACTGGTGTAATACAGGGGAGCAATCTCAACAGAGCAGTCCACAGGTAAGACAGCTAAAGATCTGACTTATAAATTGATGGTTAGTAAATGTGGAATAACAGCTCTGAGAACACCAGACTACCAACAACTGCTATCAAGTAGAACTGGCTGTTCAAAATCCTCCAAATACATTAATGTGCTACTTTGCATTTTATTGCAGAGATGGATGATTGGTCCTGCTGGCCAAAACCCAATTCTTTCCACAAGGGAGAATGATCTGCAGCTGAATTACCTCTCATGTTGGTTTTCCATATTCCTTTCAACATGGTGACTGTTTTGAGAGCATAATGCAGTTTGGTCATGCATGACAACAATTTTTACAGCAGAATAACACTTGTGAAAAATCTAAATCATGTTGGAAATTTGAAAGGAAAATCCATTTGATTGGGATATATGGTCTGGGAAATGCTCTCTCTGTTGTTTTTCACACCAATAAAAGCTTGTCTTGATTTGATTTTTGTGTAGAAAAGCTTCACTGGAGAGATTACAGTACGTCTTGCTGCTGAACTGAACATAGGTAGTAGATATATGAGGATAGATAAACAATTTCCACCAAAATATTACTGAAAAAATAGTTGGTTTTGTTAAAATTATATTCCTCAACCATAACTTCTATCAGGGAGAACAACAGTGTAGCATTTAAGGACACAGCAGCATGAACTATCATCACAAAGAAAAACACAGTGTACACTGAAGGGGGAAAAAAATAAATGACCTGGTTAAAATTTGGGCAGAAAAACAGGTGTCACATCCTGCTCTGCTGAAGTGAAAATTAGAAGAGCTTTGATGCATAGAGAGTAAAGAGGCTTTCTGTCTCACCCAGGCACCAACATTCATGCCATACAGTCAGTCATCCATCATGGTCCAGCTCAGCCCATTCTTCAGTTCTGGCTCAGGGGTGGGATGTGGTGCTCAGAGCCACCCTGTTCCTTCCTGCAGCACTCCTGCCTCCTGTGGGGAATGTGTTGGAAGGGCTGAGATGTCTGTCCTCTGACAATCCCCAGTATTTCTTCTTCCGGGCAATTTTCTTTTCCACATCCCACTGGTTTCGCTTTTATTTTCTTTTGGTTTTTTCCCCACTTTCAGGTTTTGTAATCCTCTTTTCATGGCTAGCCCACTGTCTAGCCCATTTTTTCCCCTGTGATTCTTCAGTCAGGGTTCATCATTCATGTAGGCAAAGGACCTGCTGGGGGGAATGAGCACCAGACAGATGCTGCTGCTACCCTATAGGACCTTTGCTCAGAGCATGTCCCTGTTTTTCTGCTCTCCTCTCTGAATTCATACCTGAGGCTCTCTGCATGGAAAAGCCTAGTCTGTTTACTTAACATGGGGCTAAAATAATTGATTTGCTCTTTTCAATATTGAAGGGATTTGGGAGCAATTGTCCATCTGTTATTAAGTCTAATGGCAATTCTGTTTCACAGTCTGTTATCATTTGTACCCTAGTTATTACCATAACTGTAGAGGTGACTCTGGCTGATCTTTGAACCTGCAGCTGTTTGTTACCATCTCCTAGCTAAGAGGTAGCTGACTGCTCTATAATCACTCTTAGCGTATCTGAAAGTAAAGTCACACAAACTTAAATTGCTTCTGAATGTTTGCTTTTTTTGTGTTGTCCTCACAGGTGCAAGGAGTGTTTGTAGAGTCAGTCATGCCTGTCAGCTGGGAGGAAGTAAATACCCTCTGGGAAACAGTTGGGAGCAGATTTTAAGCCTCTTTGCCAATGATGTGGCCATGTGACTGCTCCATATCCTCATCATTGCAAGGTCAGAGAGGCTAGATCAGACAACCACTGTCTGCTGTACTTTCCTCAGGGTGTGGGAAGTGCTGTAGGCACCATTGCCCACAGCATGGAGATGCTCTGGGAGCCTGCTCCTTCCTGCACCCATGACTTTGGTCATGGCCACCTTGAGGAGCTGCCACCACCCTTTGGGCTTTGAGGGGCTGGGGCTCTGGCTGGCCCAGGATTCCTACCTGTGTGCAGCTCAGGGGTACCTTGGTGGCCCCCACGTGCTCCCCAGGACCACAGGGGCTGGGTGGAAGCAGCAGGGCCCCTGTTGCAGTGTGACCCTGAGCAGTGGCACAAAGATGTGTCATGGCTCAGACTGGCTGTTCCCTTCTTCCCAGATTCTGCAAGCAAAGCTCCAAGCTAAGAAACACCATGTCCTGATGGTGACTGGCCGCCAAAGATATACATCCCTTGGGAAGGCAGTCAGGATCAACAGGCAGGATCAGCCAACAAATGTAGTGATGCACAAAAAGGGGTACTCCAAACATGAAAAGCAAATATTTAACATAGTTATCTAGGGTGCCAAAGAAAGCTGGAATAGCGTGAGCCATTAATTTAGCTGTGAGGCTTATCCTCTTGAAAGCTATGTCAAGGGTTTCTTCTTGAACTGGTAAAAAAAAAAGCTTTAAATATGCCCAGCCTGGTTTTGCTGCACTGTGTCTTGCCTCCATTTGCCTTTTACTGTCAGCAATCTTCAAGCACTTAATTCTACTCTGATATCTGATTTCTTTATATGCAAGTATACACCTCATTTATATGCACCTTTATATGCAAGTATACACCTGAGGAACAAACCTTCCTCAACTCTCAACAAAGAAATATAGATTACATCATTTTCTTTATTGACATTCAAGTGAAAACTGAAATCCTCAGATCAGTTCAAGCAAATTCTTTTATCACGGGAACCAAAGGTTTGAAGCTCATCAGGCCAATTATGTGGTTATTGACTTCAGAGCACTTTGAATTGGTGCTGCAAATAGCACCATTAGCCCAGAGTAGTCCAAGCATCTCTTCTGTCTGCATGCCTTCAGCATCCATTTACATTCCTCTGAAGATGGAAGTTTAGCTTTGCTCTCATTTACTTCTAGGTGAAGGTGAGATCACAAGGTATTTATTTTTAGATGTCACATAGCTGCATTAATACAAAATGTACCTTTCATTTCACACAAATATTCAGAAGAGGAAGTGGAGTACTCTGCCAAACACACTGAAGTCTCTTGTCATTTAATGACAGTCTGAGAGAAGAAATAATTAATTTTATTTTTCATGTAATTTAATTGTCATATGATTTAATTATCATATGTGATGGCTAATTACTTCAAAAGAATTCTACTTCCAGGTCACAAAATGTATGAATAAAAAATGTTCTTGTGCACTGTCTAGGTCAGGTGCCACAACTCAGTGCAGATATCCACACAATAAAATACTTCTGATTTTAATTATTTTATGAATGGATATGCTGATTATCCAAAAAAAATCAATAAAATACTAACCAGACAATGCAAGCGAATAAGTGGGCAAGGATATCAACAAGGCATATGTCTGCACAACACAAACATCTCCCTGCAAAGAGGTGGGGCATGCTCAAGTAATCACTAGATACTCTGTGTCACTGAAGAAGCCAAAGTCAACAAAGTGTCACGATGCAAAGCTGTTTAATTTTTAAGCAAGAATAGGTATATTTTCTTTTTAACCCCTTAGTGACTGTACTTGTACTACTTCTGGAAACACACTTTACAGGCAGGTTAATGGAATTTCTTCCTGAAGTGACAGATTGAAGTTGCTGAGGGCCAAGTGCCACGTGACACACACCAAACGAAACCAAACCAGAATTTATGTTTCTTCTCACTGCATTATAGTGTATTATAAAGGACTGACACCTGGTTTTTCTGTGTTTGTTTCTCTTTGGGAATATCAGAAATACCAAGAGAGCTCTTGTACTGTCTCTCAGACCGTCTGTGCATGATTCTTATGTAACTGCTTCCAAAGTCTATCGGTGGCTACAGAAACAAATATTAAAACTGTGCTTGACTTAGCCAAATAAAGTATGCAGTTTCTTACTTCACAAGCAGATATAGAGTAAGCAGTCTTGACCTCTTGGTTACCATCACCATTTGGGTGACTGACAAGAAAAACTTATTCATCAGTATCCTGCACTCCAGGACAGGGCCCTGCTCAGAAATCAGGCTTCTCAGAACAAGGAGGAACTTTTGGTGCCCTCTTGGCACCCTGGATACAGACATGCATGTTGAGTTACTGGCCTGGAAATATTTCCCTGGTAATATTTTGAGCTTCGAGCCCTTTCCTGTGCTGTGTTTTGCAGAGAAGTGGGGTCTAGAGTGAGGCAGGCTTTATTATTCTCATGTGAGCTCAGCTTTCCTCCTATTTCCCTTCACAGATCCCTATGCAGGATATGTTTTTATTGCACCCTTGCTCACTCTGGTTCAAGCAGAGTTATTCATTTCCTGACTGTATGTGACCATATGCATGGCTGTTGTCAGTGATGTAAATTCTCAGCCTTCAGCTGAAATAAAAATCAGCCTGTGATGTTTGATGTGCTGTGTTAATGGGACATGGCTGTTTTGAGATTTCTGACTTTCACAGAACCAAACGTTTAATCTGTGCCTTTAGGAAATAACAATAACTCATTAAGGCCTCGCTCCAGTGTTTCTTTTTAAATACAGACATTATTAAATGTGGAGCTCTAAACTGCTTCTGAAAATACATTTTCTGTTCCTTCTCTGTACAAAACTGAGCAACGTATCTCCCTGACTCTCCTTTTACCAAGCAGCAAAGGTTGCTCTGATATCAGCTGCAACGATGAGATGTAATGTGGAGAGCTGTGAAATCCCCTTTGACAGAAACATTCAAAGTGAAAATATCCTTCCAATCCAGAAAACTCTTTCCTCACATGTAGACTTCTACTGTTTTGTAATTGTAAGTGCTAAATCTGAGCACTTCAAACAAATACGAGAGAGAGAGAGACACAAATTCCTGCCTGGAATATTTTAAAATTCAGGATATGAAAGATATATCCCTGGGAGAATGCAGCCAAGAGAGATGACAGAAACAGAGTTGCCCTACCAAAGGCCAGTGAAATCCAAACGAAGTCAGACTGTGGAGGGAGGTAGTCTGTAAGGGCCCATTTTTTCCAGTGGTGCCTGGGAGAACTGTAGGGTGTATTTGTGAGGAAGAGGATTATGAGGAAGGGAATTGTGAGGATTCTCTGGGGGAATCTGGCAGGCATTGTGTTCCCATTAATCCTTGTCCCTGTGGTATATGTCAAAAAATGATACAGAAAGGAAAAAGGAACATGCTGATGATAAGGGAGTTTTCAAAAAATATTCAGAATGTTACTATGACTGTTTTTGTGGCATCAAATATTGCTCTCTTTAAGATTGTGACAGAGTTTGAGTTGAAGAATCAAAGTCAGCTACTTAGGCAGTGGTGGTCCCAGAAATGGAATCCTGGCTATCGGAGGGACAAACCCAGGAGATGAGGAACAGCTGGATGTGGGAGGTCTCTCAGTGTCTTACAGGAACCTGGAGCCAAAATTTCCTTTGAATTAAGTCAGACCACGTGGTGAAGACAAGGGACTGGTGATCCTACCAAGCTTTGTCTTAAAGGGGTGGGATACCTTGGTTCTTGACTGCGTCTACTTAGCACAAATCTTTAGGTGTCTTCATCCTGCTTGAGCAATTCCCACACATTTTTGGAGCATGGAACCCTATTGGACTGTGTAAACAAGCCACATTCAGCTGAATGCAAAGCCCAGCTACAGTTTCAATTCCTGTAAATTATGCAAGGATATAAAGGATGAGTACATCAGTAAGCTACACCAGGGGCTGATTCATTCCTGTATTGATTCATGCATGGTTTATCTTCATGCCTTCCAGAAAGAAAAAAATTAAAATGGTTACACTAAGCTATAGAACTTGAAAGTGGTGGTTGAGGGGGAAAAATGATTGTCTGGTGGAAGACTGACAGATGAAGCTGTGGTTTGTGTAATAACCCTTTTTAATAATTTGCATGACTTTAAATGCTTCTTAGCTCTGTGTGTACAAAGTAAAAAAATAATAAGCTTAAAATATACAGAAAATTCACTTGATATTTTATTACCATGAGTCTTTTTAATGCCTTTCTTCCTTACTGCCTCAAAAAGTAAGACTAGAAAAAGATACTTCTTTTCTGTTTAAAACATGTCTAGGTAACAGAAATAATACAAGAAAATCATTGCCATGGTCTGGGAGTATTTCCAAGCACCTTTGGTAAAATCCTATTAGAGGTTTTGGATGGACAAGTGGTAAAAACCAAGGAAAGAGGATTCAGTTTTTCTAAAAACAAGAAACAAAAGAAAGAGAAAGAAAATATATCTATCCCTTGCAATCTTCAGCCAATCAGGGTGCAGGAATGCAATTCAATTTTCATTCAGTGTGTGGGCGAGTAAACCATAATTCTTCACTCCCATTGTCTTTGATGATAAAATGTAGCTATTGGAAGGGCTTTTTCTTTTTTCTTGTTTTACTCATGAGAAGCTTTCAAGAAACAAAACATCACATGAACAGACAAGATACAGGCAGTTTCTTGTATCATGAACTGTTTATCTGTAAGCCTGAACACAAATAAATCCAACTTACATAAAAGCCAGCCATGTAATGTATCTGCTGCTGGTTCTTTCAGCTTTTGTTTTACTTAGCTAATGCAGATACTGAGCACATGGTATGCTGCTTCTTTTTAAGGATGCCTTAGTCATCTGCCATTTTTTCACTTTTTTGATTGGCTACTGCTAAAGGCAAGGAAAGCTCTGTAGTGGCTGTACATTAAAAAAAATAATTTCAATATAATTCTGTGGAAAGGCATTCTTTTATGTAGCTTCATCTTTGCCACCCCCTTGTCATTAAGCTCTTTAGCTTGGCTGAAAGTTTTAAGTACATCATTAGCAATATCTATTTTCATGTACACCGTTTTCACTTCATAGGTTGACTCTCAGTGTAGCTCTATTCATTCCAGGAATAGTCTGGGGTTATTTCAGCCCAGCATGGCTAGGTGTAATGTTAAACAGTTGCTCAAATTGTAATCAATTCGTGAAATTTTACTGCCAAAACCGAATCATGGATGAAATTTATTTCCGAAGGAAGAAAAGGAGTACACCCATGTGTAAAATAAAAAAATATATCCCCCAACTACCTCCCCATTTTTTTTAATCTAATAAAAGATGAGACAATATGACTGAACTTGGTTGGGAAGTGCACATGGACCTCCCAGTCCTTGCTGTCCTGAGAAACAAAGCATTCTCACAAGCATTGTCTTTGTCAATGTTTGAAATTGAAGTCTCTCATGCCAGTTAAGTATAATTTTTTTTTCCCTACAAGCCCAGAACAGCTTTTCAAACTGCCAGCTGTCCGCTCTGAATGCGTGTACAGATTTCTGATAGACAAGGAACCACAACTTGTCTTTTCACTTAACCTAGAAAATGTGTATAAACAGACTATGTGCCTAGAGTGGTTCGGTTTTATCACTCTCGTGAATGGTAAAAGTGACACAATGGCAGCCTTTCCTTTCTCAACAGCGTGGCTTCCAGCCATAGGTGTCTGTAAACAATCTTGAAAACCATCACTGTATTTTTAATTATACAATGAAATACATCAACCTCCTGAAACATGAGATAAAGTCAATTAAGAATATCCCCAATTAGCCTTTTCCCTCAACTTACAGAAGAAAAAAAACTCAATTCAATCCAGTAGTTAGTGGTTTTGCAAATTTCTCACAATTAGAGAAAGAAAAGAAAATGCCTGAAGACCAAAAATTCGGAACACCAAACCTTTGATCCTGCATTTGAAGCTAAGCTGTGCAATTAACAGTGGTTTTGTCACAAAGGGAAGAGTCACAGGCAGAAAGCACACTGCACAAAGAAGCGATTGGGTAAGACTGAAGGAATGGTGCTTCAATCATTTACAGAGTCACACAAATCCTTCCTCAAAAGTAAACAAAGTACATGAAAAAAAAAAGAGAAATAAAGGAGTACAGCATCAAACAAACACAGGAACACTTCTAAACAATTCCCTCCAGGTTATCTCACCAGAGGCAAAATTTAACGCCATCACATCTGGGAAGCTGTGTTCAAACAAGGAGCTTCCCAGTGTGCAGGGATGTCAATATGGCTTCAAGCTGTTTTTTGGCTTCATATGAGAGGTTAGTTACAGCCCAGGAGAGTATTTGATAATGCACATTTCCACAGCCAAGAGGAGTGTTTTTGGTCTGGCAGACCCAATGCAGCCCTAGATGCTGCCAGAGAAGAAGGCAGTTTAATGTGTTTTCTCTGATGGACAATAAACACCCACGTAAAGAGAAGCCCATATGTAATGGCCCATAGGTACCAATAACCCTTTCTTATGCTGACAGAGGGCTTACAGAAATAAAATCAGAGCCTTGCAAGGATAAAAAAGAACCAACATTAAAACAAACATAAAAACCAGCCCAAAACCAAACCAAGTAAGGTGTTTGACTAGCAAATGTCCTTGAGCAAGTTACAGTCCTCTAACACTTTGAACCAATCAACATTGCTTAGCTGATTACTCACACTAAGCTCACAGGCAGTTTCTTATCATTTGCACAGAAGATGCAGTAAATTCTTTGACTGTGCATCATTGGTTGGGGATTACCTACCTGGAGAACTCCACCATGTTTTGTTTGCTTTGGAGACCTGCTGCCTGCAGCAAACAACAGCTCCACATTACTAGACCTGATCAGGTATCAGGGAATGGCTTGAAAAATATCCACAAATGTTCATGTGGGGATACCTTTGCCAAAATGGGTTTTGTTCAAAGTACTTCCTGTGAAAAAAAGATCTGTCTGAGGTGGCACAGAGTGAGAGGAGGGTATCAGCTTTTCATGGCTCATGTTGGGTAAGGGGTAGACAGACCTTTGTGCTGAGGTTGCCTCTTGGTTGGCAGAGCTCCTTTCCTTAGCTGACAGTATAACTCAGTCTGTTACATTTCTGATGCCAACATCTTTTTTCCAATACTCCACAGCCTACCAACAAAGGCTTTGTAATCCCTTCTGCTTCACTTACTGTGAAACCAGTGAATCCTGCCGTTTAAGGTTTTCTGACAGTTCTCTGCAACTACTGAAGTGAAGACTGGCTTTTCTGGCAGAGGTTATGGGAGGCATGGAGTGGGTGGGAAAAGACTTCAGGTTTCCAGAGGGAAGTTAGGGTGCTCAGGGATGAGAATTGCAGATGAATCCAAACTGTTCAGAGAACATTTAGGTATCTACGTCTGGTTCAGATAAAGGACTGAAGTCCTTTATGGTGCCTCCTGTGGCACCATGCTGGTGGAACCATAGTGGCGTGAGGTTACCAGGGTTTTTTATATATTCTGCACATTTAAAGATGGATGAAGCAGATGACATTAGAAATTTCCCATATATTTAATCATAATTCTGAATTTCCTGACTTTAAAAATTATTTTTGAAGAACTGGACCAACTTGAACTAGGCTTTTTGCCGCTGTGTTACTTTGTGCTGTCTAGTGCATTACAGTTTAATGAAATTTGTTACCTATAATATTAATCATTGTAGAAAATCTAAAATAACATTTAGGTTGTCTTTGTGCTTGTTTTTGTTGCTTTTTCTTTTTTTTTTTTTTACTTGTTTTGTTCTTAAATTGGTTTAGTCAATGTATTTTTTTTGTGGTTTTTTCTCTCAAAATTTATTTAATTGAAATTTCAGTTTTAACTCTACAGAAAATTAAAAGTGCATTTTCCAGTTGCAAAGAGATTCAACGAACTTTTCTTGACTTACCCATCAGGCCCACTGAATTGCTTTTCATATGAGGCAATATAGAATCTGGATAAAGCTTTTGAGGAGAGCTTAAGCAAACCATGGAATGTGTCTCAGCTTTCTGAAAAGTAAACATTTTTAGCTGAGGAACTGACTGAATCAGACACAGATTTACCAGAGGCTTGGGCATATCTTCACTACAGCTGGAGAGGTTGTGCATGATAAAGAGTTCAAAACACATGTGGCTGTGGCATCCAGGGGTATGGTTCAGTGATAGCATGACAGTGATGGGTAAACAGTTGGACTTGATGACTGTAGAAGTCTTTTCCAACCTTAACCATTCCATTCTTCCATGATTCCAATCATCACCGCTGTTCCTCTGTCACCTCCCAGGAAGTAAAAGGAGCATGGACTGCACTGGCTGCTGCTGTGTTCTTGGCTATTGACCAAATCTACAGTTTTGTGCATCTTTTGAACAGTTTAGGCTTTCTGCAGTTGCATCAGACTAGCAGCATTGTCAGAAATAAGGAAAACAATGTTTTAACTGCAATATGTGGTCATAGCCAGCAGGATCCTCTGCATTGTTCTGAGGCAAGTGATGCAGCCTGGGAATAACATATGCTGTCTTTTCTGCTCATCACTTGTAGAGATTGTTTTCTTAATTAGGCCTGAAGTTTCGTGACGTGGAAATCAAAGACAACAAAACCAAGAGTTAAGAATTGTTTGGTTTTACCTTTTCCCTTTGCTTGTGTTTATTTAGCTGATAGACAACAAATAACATAGAGCAACAAAACAGGGATGGAGCAGTTAGCAGGAAAAATTAAAAGCCTGCTGTCTACTTCCTCTGCATTTGGTACCAAAACCAGTGAGTTCAGAGTCTAGTTGGGTGTAAACTGAGATGCTGTGTCATAGCAGAAGGATATATTTTATATGTTGTTAATGTATATGGACAAGAAAGTGCAAAGAAAGTCTCATTTTGGAGAAAACAATCACATAAAAATGGGAAGTCAGTGAAGAGGGTAGGGTGTAATCCCACTTCACATATGAATACACTGCATGTTTTGGAAAGGAAATCTACAAATATGAACTTTATTTATGTTCTAATCTCCAGTGTTAAAAAAGAGAACCTTATCCAGGGACAGTCTGAAGATGTTCTTGATTTGGGTGCCCTGAATCTTGCACAAGAGAGGTCAGTCTCTCCACTGGCAGAGGAGAAAGCCCAGCAGCATTAGTGCCCTGTGTCTGAAGCCAGCCATTGGGAAGACAACTTGTATTTTGGAGCGTATGCACAGTCAACACAGGAGTTGGTGCCCATGTCAAAGCCTGGACATTTTGCTGTGCATTTCAGCAGCATTTGCATTTAAGGTATGTAAATAATGTTGTCAGAACAATGAACCAATAACACTTCTTAGAAATACAGTGGAGAACACGATTCTGGCATAGCCCTTTATTTTTAAGTTTGGAGTGTTTTTTTTTCTTTTCCATTTTAAAATAGCTTCCAAACAGTAACTTATGCCAGGAAAAACAGAGCCATTCTCTCAATGACAACAATGCTCATTGTGTTTTCTGTAACAGATGCCAGGTTTTTATCACCAGCCCAGACATTAACCCCCTTGGTATCATTCTGAAAGGAAGCATCCATGCACCCCACTGACTTCTATTCCCTATGGGGCTTCACTATGCCTCCTACCTTTAAAGCTTCATGCGTATTTCCTTGTCCAGTACATAAAGAAGATTTGTAGAGCTGACCTTGTTTTTTTTTTGCCACTGCTTTTGAAAGGTAGAATTGGTGCTTTCTGGTTTGCCATCAAACCAGAAACAAAACGAACCAGAACTATATCTTGGGATTTTTTTTCTGTTTTTTTCTTGTTTTTTCTGGTGTTTTTTTTCTTTTCTTTTTCTTTTTTTTTTTTCTTTTTCTTTTTTTCTTTTTCTTTTTCTTTTTCTTTTTCTTTTTCTTTTTCTTTTTCTTTTTCTTTTTCTTTTCTTTTTCTTTTTCTTTTTCTTTTTCTTTTTCTTTTTCTTTTTCTTTTTCATTTTCTTTTTCTTTTTCTTTTTTTTCTATTTTTTTTTCCTTTCTTAACAAAAGGAAATAATTTGGATAACCAAGCTTAAAAAGTTTTCTTTTCACTGGACCAGACCTTGTCCACAAAACACATTTTTTTTTTCCCACAGAAGTATCTATTTAAGTGGTATCTCTTCCAGTTAATGGATTTCAATATGTGGAAATCTGAGATCAGCAATTATATATTTATGGTGTGGAAAGACTCACTGGAAGTGTTCCTGACATCCCTTAAGTGTTTAAGATGCTGCAGTCACACAGCCTCACAGAAATGTGCAAGGAAAGTCTCTGCTGGTAATTCCCCAAGCACCACAGTGAAGAAGGGAGGCTGATCCTCTAGCTGCCAGTGGTTTCCAAGTGACATGGATGTCCTCCACTGACTGCAAATTTCCCTGTGTGCTTTGCAGTAGTGCTTATACCTGTACTACCAGTTCTGAAAATATTGCACTGACCAGCTCATGCAGCTACTACTGCTTCTCTGAAGGGGATTATGTCGTGGTTTTTAGCCCAGGTGGAAATGAAACACCATGCAGCCTTCTGACATGAAAAACTGCCAGTCATGGCAGTCACTCTGCTAATTCGTGAGAAACTTGTGTAGGACTGTGGTCAGGTATAGTTACAAGGAGCAAACTGTTGCCATTAGTGTTATCACTGCGTTCTCATATAGTGCTTCCATTTCAGTTGCAAAAAGATAAATCAGACCTAACTGGGTTATTGGTGGTGAAAGATCTAACAGCATGATTTCTGAATTTATTTAATTACACAACCTTTTTATTTTGAGGAGTAAAGAGGTAAAAATGGATGCCATGGAGACATATTAAATGTTTAATATTATGGAGACAGTAGAAGACAGTTAGAATCTTCATCTTGCACTACTTGTGCAAAAACCAGAAATGCATGAAAAAGAAAAATGGATGAAACTGAAACATGCTCATGTATATCCTCAGGAACAAAACCAAATGCAACATGTTAGCCCTAGGAGCTAACATCCACAGGGTATTACTGAAAAGAAGTAATCAGTAGGATGCAGAAAAGAAGGCTCAGGAATTAAAATATCATTTGCAGTCGCACTGGGTAGTATAACAATTATCTGTCCTCATACTTCAATATATGTGAGCTGATTAGCAACTGGAAATATTTTAAATGTTCCCTCAAGCAGTAATATTGCACAAGTGTCAAGTACACTACAGGGAATTTAATGTTTTCCTCTGGAACATCTGCCATAGAGCACTGCCTGAGAAAGGATAAGAAACTAGGAAGATCACCAGACTATTACAGTGGTAATAAGTCCCAAAATAATTCTAGCATAATTATGCATACTACTGCTTAGCAAACACTTGGAATGGGATGGGCCAGATATGGATGTCAATGTTCACTGTGGCGTGGATGTTTAAAAGAACTCAAGAGGTTACTTTGGAGCATTATATTTAATTTCATTTTAATTTTCCTTTTTAAAAAATTAATTAGAAGGTATTTTGAGCTTTTTTCAAGCATACAAAAGGACATTATTATGCCAGGTTAATAGAAAAATTCAGATATGTTATCTTAGCTGTCCTTATCTTAAGGAGAAGAAGGAAAGATTTTTAAATAATTGAATAATTACATGAGCATTAAAATAATATAGCTGCTGATTTTCCATAATTCTATTGATATTGTTATTACTGCTCATAATAGTTCTACTTAGACAGATTGATAGTAGCTTTTATCATCCTTCTAAGTGTCCTATCTTCTGGTGTGTGCAGCAGAGCCGATAAGAAATGACAAATACCACCCCTGGGATCTCCATATATTATATTTATGCATGGCTGTTCACTGACAGCCAGTCACAGAAAGCAGTTTTATTGTTCAGGTGGGGCAGCTGCTATTCTTCTTCCACCAGCTGAGTAGAGAAGGATGCACCTGCCATTGTGTGAGAAATTGAAATTTAATTTTTCGCAATTTTAAAACTGCACTGGTGTGCAAAGCAGCCATCATCACAGGATCCGGAGGCCAATGAGAGATAAAAAAATGGAGGGAGTAGATGAAGTCCAGCCTTGGAAGCTGATGCTGAAATAAGAAGTAGAGGCCTCACTAGAGAATATGTAGGGACTTAGTGGATAACAGTTTTCTGCCTGTGGCTGGTGGAAAGCACAAAACAGCTCAATAATTTTGTCTTGTCTCAAGGAGCTCTCATGGACTCTCATCCTAGCAGATGGGAGATCCTGCCTCCTGCTTAGAGAAGTGTAAGTCAAGTGCAACTTCCTGGCTTGGCAAGGGTGCTGAGCAAGGAAGATCTGCCACACTTTTTCTTCCCACCCTAAATCTCTCCTGATATTCAACCTTGTTTACTGTCACTCCTCTACTTAATGAACATAAATAAATTACAATTTTTATGCTTTTTTCTCCTGTCTGTACTATGGTCCCAGACTGCCTTCTGTTACCGAGAACTTTTGCTTGAATGGGACTTTGAGAAGAGCTGGAATCACTGATCATCTGGCAACATCTATCAATATCTTTTCACTTAATTCTTCCAACCACTCTTGTTCATTTTTCCTTTTTGCCTTTCTCTTTTAGAGTATTATATCTGCCCAGATGCAATAAAGAAATCATTGAAACATGACTCACATATCCTCAAGGCTCAGCAGCCATGAGACAAACAAAAAGAACCTGAAACTTATTTATTAGAAAACAAAACAAAAACCCCAAACCAGACCCAAATTCATGTAATGGTCAATGAATGGTCAATGAATGGTCAATTAATGCAGTGACAACTTTGGTTCCAGTTTCCTACCATTCATGTTCTGACTTCATATATTTTAGAAGATTCATAAATTAACTGCAAAGACATTTGAGGAAAATGAAGAAAGCAACAATTTAAAACCAAGTTTGTAATGGTTGTAAGAAATTTAGCAGAAAGATAGTATGTGCACTATACTGAAGAACTTCTCTCATTTAATTGGTTAAAAAAGAAGAAGCTGGACTCTTTAGCTGTATCTACATTTAAAATTAAGAAATGGTGACATAAGATAATGTGGTTGGCTTCTTGTGAAAGTTTTGAGCTAAAATTATATTGCACTGGTTAGTCAGAGCCCTTGGCTGATTATATGTAAGCAAGGCTGATTTCCATTTTTCTTTTTTCTTTTTACTTTCTTACAAAGTAGATGGTTACCTCTACCTATAAATTGGATTGTGATTATTTTTCAATTACATTTTCATGCCATCAAACAGCTGTACATAATTGTGGTGGGTATGCTGGGCAAATTACACTACCTAGTAACTGTTTTTATGTAAGTCTGGTTGTTTTTGCTTAGCCTCAGCTGGCAATGAGCACCACACAGCCTCTCAGTCGCTCTTCCTTCAGTGAGATGGGGTAGAAAATCAGAAAAGTAAGTGAGAAAACCCATGAATTGAGATAAAGACGGTTTAATAGGTAAAGAAACAATCCACATATGCAAGACAAACAAAATAAGAAATTCATTCACCACCTCCCAGAGCAGACAGGTGTTCAGCCAGCTGCAGGAAGGCAGGGCTTCATCACACTTTCTGAACAGTGACATGTTACCCAGACATATCTGTGAAACGGGGGAGGACTGACACTACATTTTAAGCACTGAAAATGTTTTAGAGAGAGGATGAAGAGCAGCATTTCAAGGTGAATATTTTTCCTCCAAGGAGAACTTCCTAACTATTTGGATAGAGAGGCACAAGGGACTGAATAATTCTAAAAAGATAAAATGTGTAAATTCATGGGAAGACATTGGGATGCCTGCCTTCCCAGAAAATTGGGCAACTCATTAAGTGACAAGTTATTTAGAGTGAGTGAATACTGAGTTGCTGCTCAATAGGTTTTAGGCCAGATTTTCCTTCGCCATTTCAGCTGTCTCATTTAATTACTGTGATGCTTGAGATATAAGTGCCTGGCCCCACCAAGTTGATTGTGGCAGCCTAAATTAGACATCTGACTATTTTATATTGATATCAGGGATCTGTGCAGGGAAAAAAGCACCTCCAAGGGCTGATTCAGTGTCTTGAGGCAAGTTGTCTTTACCTACTGTCTTGGGAAACTTCCTCTCAGTGCCCACGCAAACCAAGCTGCCTCTCAGATCATTGGAAACTATGTGCAATGGTGTGACTAAATGAATGAGTGACCAAAAAGCCCACAACTTTTGCATCAGTTTATCGAAGAAAAAGAACATTGCAATGGACAGATGATAAGGTATAGTGGCATGTGTGAAGAGTGGAGGCCTTGCAGGCTGGCCTTCATGGCAAGACTGCCAGTTTCTGGAGATGTTTTTTTTTTCATAGAGCCTACTTAGTCATATATCTTACATGTATTTTATGTCCCTCATCGTCCCTTAAACAGAGCATCCCCACAGGACCTGTGCTGCTGCTGTACACAAATCTGATTCCCCCACTACTCAGAGGTGTCATTTTTGTTCACACTTTCCCTACCTCCACCCATTGCATAATCCTCCAAATGAACAGATAAAGACTTTCAGAACATGAATGATATTTGATGTCATATATAATGAATTCATAATATGAATTATGCTGGAGACCAGCAAGGCTCCTAATGTTCTACACAAAGCAGTGGAACTGAGGCTCAGTACCAGGTGATCAGTGATGAAATCAGCTCTTTTGAGATGCTATCTTGTCAGGTAAGATGAAGAATTAAAACCATTCTATTTTCCTCCTCTCTCTCTCAGTATTTTGAACAGCCTCAGGCTTTTCTTTCTGACTAAACCCATCCCAAGGTGCAATACTCTGGGGTGTCACAAGTACCTGCTTCTCTTGAAAACCTTTGTCATTTCAGAGTCTTCTGGGGCAATGTGATTGTAAATAGATGACCTCATTTTGACAAAAACACATCAGAGATTTTCTGAGAAACGGAATTTACAGATATATTTTTTTAAATGAATGAAAATTGCCAATGATTGGAGAAGAATGATCAGCTGATCTTCTGGTTATAAATCTGATTTTCAGTTGTGTTTTGCAACTCTGCTTTTTCTTTTACTTATTTTCTATGAGTATGGAGCAGTATCTTGAACTTAAATAAGATATTTTTAATGTCTCTAAGATCAGAATATATGCATCTAAGCTTTTTTTTTTTTCATGAATCAAAGCTAACTGCTGGAAGAACTCTGATGTCTCTTTATACAGTCATTGGTTTTCTCTTATAATGGAGTTGTCCATTTTCTCTTACATTAGATAAAACCATACAGACATCAGTCAAAAGAAGTTCATACAAGAAATACAGGACACACACAAACACAGAGATTTTTTTCATTTATCTTTATCAGAAAAGAAAGTTTTAATACTAAATTAAAAACACTTTGGAAAATTACCTAAGCCACATAAAATATTTTGTCTGAACTCTGCTATGGAGAAATACCTTATGAAACAAAATGTGGCAGCTGAATGATAAAATATACAGTAATATATTTGTTGGATTTGGATGGCATATTTAAACCAAGCCTTGACTGCAAACAGCATCCTGGTTTGGGGGAAGATGCGATCAGAAAAGTTTGTCTAAAAAAAGATAAAATTCACCACTTTCTGAAAACAAAGAAACTTTCCAGTTTTTTATAGGATCATTTCCAGCCCCCAAGTGATGAGCAGCCAAGAGCTGTCAGAGAGCACGCTGGGTGAAGTGGAGATGTACAGCTAGGGGATGGGCTCTTGTCATTGACCTTTACATTTGCTTCGTGATGTCAAAGAGGACCAGGTTAGTCCTGCTATTTGCAACCAGAAAAAGGCTACACATAAAGGAACTTTCAAGTCAGTGTGGGAGGGAGGTACAGAGCAGCTTCAAGTCACTTCTCCATTGCACTCACAGGTGGCATGTGGTGTATGGTGCTCTGCCATGCTGGCAGCACTGGCTTTCAGAAACCAACCACTTTCTGGAAGATCATCAGCTTCTATGACTTCTAGAGCAGGAAAATGCTAGAACATCCAGAAAGATGCAGATACTGCTTTTTAAGAAATGTGATGATGTTAAATGAATAAACAACGAAGAATGGGATGTCCATTGAATAGAATTTGTCTTTATTTGAAGAAAATATTTTTCTGACAAAATAAACATGTTGAACAAAATGAGCAAAGGTACCAGGAAAATGGAGTCCTTAAAATCAATATTATTTTACTATGAATATTCAAAATTTGGAATCAAAACACCGTTTCTATTAAAATCCAGCTACTTTCTGAAAACACTTTCAGAATTTCTAGGCAACATGCAGTGTCCCTAAAATGATATTAAAAAAAAAGTGATGATTTGAGTTCAGTAAAATTGTTTTAAAAGTGAAAACATGTTCTTCTGATCAGCTGTAGCTGCCCCTCCCTATTCTATGAATCCTCTGAATTAATGTAGCCTTTTTGCAAATCCTGAGGAGGCAAAATGTGTTCCTTCAGAGAAACACTAATTTTTTCAAAGACTCATTCTTAGAAAAGAAGAACTTGAGTGTTTCGACTGTACCTAGAAGCGCAAATACATTTCACTAACTAGCAAACAAGTTATATTTCTGCAGCTTAAGCTTTACTAGTCTAGCATCTGAAACCCCAAATAATTTCTACTTTTTTTGTGGCATAGAAGTAATTTCACAAGATACCCTTGTTTTGAAGTTTCTGTTGACAACAAGTAGATAACTAGCTAGTTCTGAAAAGATGGGACTTCAAAACATGGGTGTTTACAATAGGAAATCTTATAGTAACTCAATTTTTAAATACAATTAATTCAGAAAACTGAAAAAGAAAAAAAATTAAGGAAAATGAAATAGAGATTATTCTAAGGACTTTTTTTATTTTTATCATGGAAGTTCAGAAATACAAAAGACTTGAAGAAACCTTGATCTCCAAAAATCTAATAATTATTTATCATCTATCTACCATCTTCAGGTCTGCTGATACAGACAATGCTACTGCCTTTTTCTGGAGAAATGTGGAGTCACTAACTGCAAGATCAAGAGGGGTTGTAAGAGGGTGAGGTAATGCTAGGTATTATTTTTGAACCCACATATTCCAATCACTCCATTGCCGTCTCTGATGAATCACCCTTCGCTACCTTTTTCTTTGTATTAAACAATAATAAATATCTTAAAATGTACCTTGTACTTTATGAGTACTACTTCAACACTGTTGTTTCTATGGAGACAGGATGATTAGCTCCTTGCATTTACTTACTGTCCTGATTTTGTTTTCCGCTTTTGCAACACCCCAAAAATTTGATAGTTTCCCAGATAAAAAAATTCTCCATTCTAAATAGTTGATTTTACATATTTCCCTGTAATTTCTGTTTGAGTTAAAGCATCCCTTGTGAAAAAGGCATCCAAGTTAAATTAGATTGTAAGTGACAGCAAATGTGCCAAAACATTACAGAAACAGTTGCAACGTTTGACTGTGGTCACTAGCACCATATTTATGTTCATTTTACAGCTAAAACTAGTTCCAGGTTTGCCTTTTACAGTCCTCTGGACCCACACTTGGTCTCCTCATACTGCAGAAGACAGCAAATAATATCCCTGAGGACAGTTTCAGCCAGTTGTCTAAGTCCCCTAGGGCAAATTTCGAGCTGGTTGATCTAAAGCAATTCAACTTGTTTAAATACTCTTCTCTACTCTTCTCTCCCTGTTCTAACCTGAGATCTCATTCCTGTGTTATTGAGGTTAAAGACGATGTCGGCATGATTGTCTTTGACCTTCTTATTGATAAAGGGATTAAACTTTTCAGTTTTCTTAACTCATCTGTCACCTTTTTTTCCTTCTTCTCACTCGTGATCTTGTTATCAAATGACTATGACTCACATCTCTCTGTTCACCTTTTACAGCCCTTTCTTCTCTTGTCCCCATATGCCTGTGCATACTCTTCCTTGTTATTCTGGTTTGTTTCCATTTTCTTATTGTGACACTTATAGGTTTGAGATTATTGAAAAAACTGTGATTTCAATCAGCAGGTCTCCATCTAAGCTTGTCATTCTCTCTCCACACTGAGACAGCTCATGCTCAAGTCCTTCCTGTTTAGGAAAGTGCTGTTTCTTCATATGTATTGTTGTAGTTGTTTAGTTGTGGCTAGGTTGTTGTTGTTGTTGTTGTTTCTTATCTCTTTTGTGGTTTTATCTTCCAGACTCTGAATGTATGAAGCCTGCATCTTGAATTTCATTGGCATTTTTGCTACTCCCTTCCCTTATTTTCTAAAGATCATGAACTTAACAATTTCACAGTGATTTTTACCTAATTTGCCTAAAATGTTTTATTCTCATCTGTTCCATCCTTCCTTTCCTTGAATCCTTCCTTCTCACTGCTTGCAGCACATCCAGAATTACCACTCTTCCATATCATGTTGGTTTATTTTCCCAATGGCAAAGTGGGTGACTAAAATCCCCCAAGCAGACTCTGTCTTTTAGATGGGCTGCTTACATAAAGCTTCATCCTCTTGATAGGTAGTCATGGTGATCTGCCTCCTTCTTCATTGCAGTCCCCACGTTTGTTCCCCTTTCCATTGCTAACCTTTTTTCATCAGGTTAATGTGGTGATTTTAAATCACCCTTCCTCATTTCCTCCACTTGTCTTTAATGAACAATTGATATTCATTCTAGTAAGTTTTTAGCATATTAATATACTCCAGTACATCTTTATTATACCAGGAAAAAATTGCATTTTTTATCATGTTGAGAGAGCATAATTTCTTTCTCTTTTTTTCTTGCAGTATCTGTGCACATACAAAGTTTTCAGCTAACTGAAGTGCTACACTTTCTTTGTTCCTCTCCTGATCCTGCTATCATAAGTGACCAGTGGGTTCTTAGAAGTCTTGCTCAGTTTATCCTAAAGCAATCCCAGAAAGGTGAGCAAATCCTATGTACAGTGATACATTCCATGCTTTTCCAAGCTGAACTGCATTATTGCCAGTATGAGGTGGAATATCATATGGAGGAAATCAAAGTCTTTATTGATACCAATTTTTCACCATACACTAAATTTTGGTGCACATTTTTATTTTTCTGATCCTTTGTCCACAACTGAAAGGAAATTTGAGGACAGATCATAAAGGTAAATTCTCTAACAGGATCTCTTTTGGCTCCTTTCATTATCTCCATGAGGAAAAAGTGCATGGGATAGTTAACACATGAGATCACTTTGATATTGCACAGAATATAAGTTCCTCAAATATTTTTCTTTCAATTGTGGAAGAGTGTGAAAAATAACATGATGGGCAGCACTTTCAAATGAAGCATGGTTCTCAATTCTGTTTACAGTTCATGGTGTTGCACATCAAATCATTCTAGCATTATTGTTGGTATCAGTTCATAAGAAATAGTGGCTTAGCATGCTAAAAATTAAGAAATGTTTTTAATGAAACTACTAGGAGCAGGTGTGAGATCAAAGCCAAACTTGTACTTTGTAACTTTCTCTCTCATTTTTATCTTCCCTGCTTTTCACAGGATACTTTTTTTGTCATAGCCACTCTCACAGCTCACTATTGTGATCTCTTTAGGCCGAAAACTTCTCCTTTCTTATTTGTTCCATGCTTAAGGAGAAAACAAACAAACAAAAAGACACAAGTCTTGGCCCCAACTGGAGCCATGTGCAACTACTGTAATGTAAATAATATGTAGCCCAGACATACAATGAATTGAGGGACTGCCAGTACTTTCTGGGCCCACACACTTGGAAGGGGGTGGAGAGAGTCGGAAATGATTAGCAGAGGGCAAAGGCAGAGCTCCACCAGGCAAAGCTGAGGAGGCTCTGCAGTTCCAAGAGCTTCCAGCCCTGCTCAGGGCTGTCTTTGTGCACAGGTTAAGATGTGGAAGCTGCTTGAAGTCAGCCAACAGGGCTGTTTCCACACTCACTAAGATTCTGTCTCATTGGCTTGAAAGCACTCACAGGTTAATAACAAGGATGCGGTGAAGAAAGCAAATAAAAAGCTTGTTTTGAGTTTAGAGGTTGTCAATAGCACTTGCTGTGTTCATATTAAAAAAAAAACCAAAAGCATCATAAATGTCTAAAGCACCTCAGAGTCACTCAAAGAATGAAAAATAATTTATTTGAGCTCTCTGCTTGTTTTCATTCACATCTATGAGCTTGCACACATGAACTAAACCCAGCTGTGCTCTTTGTAAATTTAAAGCAAAAATCATTTTAAGTGAGTCACCAGCTGGAAGAGGTGTGAACTCTTTCAGTCAGTAAGAGCACAACAGTTTTCCACAGGATTCTTTGAAAGTCTCCTTTGTCTGGGCTGAACCATCATCACATCTGGCATAAACTTACTTCTGCTGATTCCAAGACCCACATCCAGGACATGAATATTCATCATGTTACTCATGCTGCATTCCTTTCCCTCTAATGTGTTTAACTCCCAGCACCAGGGAGACACTCAAGAACAGCTATGGAGATTTTGCCAGGTTTTACTATTAAGGCTAAGCAGGAAAAAGCAGGAAATAATTTTCACATGCCATGACACTTTCCAGTACAAGGGGGTTCTTTTTTTTTCTTTTTTTTTCTTTTTTTCTTTTAATTTTTTTCTTTTTATATTTTTCTCCACTGCTTTACTAAAAAACCTTGACTAAATGCAGGTTTTCAGTGAAGGAAACAAAAAATTCTCCTTACTCACCTTTAACTAAATCAAACCAAGAAAATAATTCCCCAAATCAAGAAGAAAGGCACATTTTCCATGATTCAGGCCCCAGATGTAAACTGGATGCCCTGACACCAAGTTGTCTTTTATTTCAGCAAAAATTATTTCTGTTTGTTTCCTTCTTTCATTGCCCACTTGAAATTTCGACTTGAATATAAGAGTTTGTTTTCCCAATAAAGCTTCACTGAATTGACTGCTGAATTTTCAGAGTCTAAAAAGTATAAAATTTTTATGTAAAGAAACAAATTCCTATTTAGCTCTACCTATAGCATTTGAGGTCCTTTAAGAACATTTAAGAAAATTTGTACAAGAGCTGCACAATTTGAAATACAATGATTCATATGACTTCTACAGGCTCTTTGTAAGGTCATAGGATTACAGAATGATAGAATGGCTTGGGTTGGAAAAAACTTTAAAGATCAATAACCCCTGCCATAGGCAGTGACATCTTCCATTAGACTGGGTTGCTCAAAATCCCATCCAGCCTTGTCTCAAAAACTCTCCCAAGAATGGGGCATCCACAGCTTCTCTGTCCAACCTGTTCCAGTGCCTCATTACTCTCACAGTAGAGAATTTCTTCCAAATCTAAACCTGCTCTCTTTCAGTTGTAAGCCATTCCCCCTTGTCCTGTCACTACATGCTCTTTAATAAAAAGTCCCTCTCCATCTTTCTTGTGGGTTCTCTTTAGGTACTGGAAGGCCACAATTATGTCACCTCAAAGCCTTCTTTTTTCCAGGCTGAATAACCTCAGTTCTCTGTCTCTGCTCATAGAGGAGCCTCAGCAGGTCCATGTCCTCCCTGNCCACACCACTCAGCCTGGGGTCATCAGCAAATCTGCTGAGATAAGTTGTAGTCTGCAAAAAGATACTGTCAAACTCCCACAATTTTCTACTGGGGCTTACAACAAGTGGTAGAAACATGACAATAGTTGCCTCCTTCTGGGCAATTGAAGGAACTTTGGGATCCCCACTAAAAACCCTTTGTGGCTGGAAGCAGAACATGGGGTGCTATGCAAGCTCTGCTTGCTGTATGAGACTTGAGAGCTCTAACACCACTTGAGAGCTCTAACATAACCAGAAGATCCAGCCATCAGCCTTGACAAACACAGCAAAAGGGAGGCCTGTGAGATGATGGCAGCTCAACATTTTATAGATTTTGATATCCCCAAATGAATAAATAACCCTAGTTTTGAAACAGGCAATGAATAGCTTGTATTATGTCTAGGCACAAAGATGAGAAGAAAATGAAGATGTTTCTGCAAGATTGAAGGCCAATTTTATCTCAGAAATACAGAAAATCACCCCTAAAAACTTACTGCCTAAAGTAGAAACTATCAATACTGGGTAAGACAAAAGTGATGGATTGATGAACCTATAAAATACAACATAATGCATGTCACTCCTCACAAAAAAAAAGCAGGAATTTTTACTAGCTTAGTCACTGGCAGGTTGATGTTTACCATTAAAAGAGGCAAGTTTGGTGTCAAAAGAGGTAGCTTCTACAGAAGAATAAGTCTATTCAGGGGAATGGTTCTATTTATGCTTGAAAGACATTTTCATTAATGCAACCCATAAACTCTCATGTAGCTGTTTGACTTAGTCAAATATTTTGTCTGACACTGACATTAAACATTAAGATATTTGTATATAACCTGAGCTTTAAAGCACGTTTTAATATCTCATTAAAATTCCACTTGAAGAACATATGGCATGTAAAAATTCATTTGTTATCTTGATTGATGGCATTTCAGTGAGCAGCACTGTTTGAGTTTAGAATCAAAATATAATCTTAGACCTAATGAAGCAGACTGTGCAGGCTGAACTTTTTGTAGCTTCCCACAAGCTCCCTCAGTATTTTTTGGCAGTGATTTTGTGAAACACATCACAGGGGACAGATCAAACATACTTTTAAAATATGTAGTCTGGTAATAATTGTGATTATATGTATGAGAAATAAAACAGATATTCAATGACTGATAACATTAAATAATGGAATTATTAATAAATGGAATAATCTGGGAGAAATGAAAATGTGCTATACAGGAAGAATTGTTTCCATTCTGTCTGGGACTGAGGGAAGGTGGACCCAATCTTAACAAGTGATACAGTTTGAAAAACAAGTTATGAGAACAGTGTGTGAAAAATGAATGTCAGCAATGTACCATTAGGTGGTGGCTGAAGGAAAACAAAGAGGCCTCAAATCTGTTGGCTTATATACACTTGAGGAAAGCAAAAGAAATCTTATAATCAACAACAGCTGAGCTTCCTGAACTCTTTTGTGGGTCCTGCATCCTGTGTATATCTTTGTGACAGAAGCCTCCTGAGCATTTCAACAACTCGTCTTGCCAGTTGCCAAGATTTCCATTATGGATGATGTCCAGACAGCAGCAGACCCTGTCTTGTTCAGACACCTGTCTCAGAATCCCCCTACAGAGGTGCCTTTTTTCACTCCTGATTATAGGGAGAAACCTATTCAGTGCAAACCAAACAATCAGATTTTAAATGGCCGCAACTAGCAGAAAAAAATTTTGTGACTATCTTACAGATGCACAGAGCAGGAGTAGGAACAAGTGTAGGAGAGTTCAGCCTGCTACATTTAGTTCTTCTACACTGCTGCTTTGGGAGTTTCTCCTCAGGACTGTACAGCATACATGTATCTTTGCAATTTTTATTCCACCTCTGAAATGCTTCATTTTGAACTGCATTTTTGTTTATCTTTCTTTCTTTTTCCTTTTTTTAATTCTCATTAGCTTAATGGTCTTGAAATAGTTCAAGAGAGAATGGAAATGTGTCAAACCATCCCTTCCTCCTCCCACTTGCAAGCAGTGCTTTATTTTAGTGCTGTTTGGGTGAAAATGCCCAGGCCAAATATAGCTGTGCATCAATCTTTAATACTGAACCTGGGCCTCCTGCTTGGGTTTTCCACTGTCACTTGGCCCCTTACTTCACAGAATATGGGATAATCTTGTGGTTTGCTTTTAGATTCAGTTTGAGGATTATGGAATTTTGTCCTGTTCCCAAAGAGGAATAATGAAGCACTCTTGTATTGGCAGGTAAACAAGGTGCCTTTTTCTCTAGAAAGTTAGGAAATTCAGAGGCTGGCTTAGTGAAGCCATTGTGGGACTGGGCTTTTTGCACCTCAAAGCCTACCACGCTGGGGATGAAGGGGCATACCATGACCATGAGTCTCTTTTTATTCACTTCAGCCTTGCCATTTTCCTAGAAGAGGCATCACCTTCCATATCAGCCACCACCAACCTTTAAACCAAGTTCTCTAAATATATGCATATAACAATTCAGGTGCAAAAATGTCTTGTGTCTACCTTATACCCACAATATCTCCACAGAGACCAGGTGATCCTTCTGAATGATGATGATGATGATTACGAAGATGATGGTGATGATTGCATGGACAGCAGTTGCTGGGAGAGTTGTTATTGCAAAGCAGAGAAGTTCACAATAACAAACCCCACCCTCTCTGCCAGCACATGCTGAGTACATAGTGCACCACAGGCTAAATTTATGCTTTCCTCAAGCTCCTTTTTGGCTGCTTTTTTTTTGTTTTGTTTTGGTTTTGTTTGTTTGGGTTTTTTTTTGTTTTGTTTTGGTTTTTTTTCCTTCTCTCAACATAAAGCTGTTATATGTCTTATTTAAGGTTTTGATCTGTTCTCACCAGAACAGGCACAGGGTCATGGGATTCATATGTCATTAAGATGGGCCACGTGAAGTTCAGGGCCATACACTAATGGCTGAGAGTGGGTTATTCAAAACTCTCAGGCTCTCCAACATGCCATTCATCACTCTCCTCCCCTTCACCCACAAGATCAGGCTTAGCTCACACTTGTTTTTAGAAAGCAGAGCTTGAAGCCAGGTATTTTGCCGCAAACATTTTCAGGCTTAAAATCCAGGCAGTTGTAACTGAATGCTGCCTCTCACATGGAAAAAAATTCTGTACATGCTGTACATTCTTCAGTGCAAAATAAAATCCAGATGGCTTTTATTTTACAAAAAGAGTGGGACCAGCAGATGAAGAGACAGAAGCTCTTTCTTACTCACATCCATTTCCAAATCTTGCTAAAAAAAACCAACCAGCCGAAAGCTCTTGTGACTGGCCAAAGGCAGGCAGTTACTGAATTATGAGATAACAACATGAGGAGAAACATGTTCTTTCTAAAAATAAAAGGATATTACCAGATGCAAATTGAATTTATATAGGTGTTTATCATCTCGCAGTCCAACAGGTCAGTTTTTAAAAGAGAGCTGGACAGCCTGGCATGTAGATAAGTCAGATCTGATAAAAAACATAGAGTTGCTGCCAGGAAACACTGGGGGAAAAAATGGAGCTAGGTAATTTTGAGTAGAAAATGCAGATGTTCTATTATTGATAAAGGCTGGATGGAATACTCCAGCACCATCAAGATACTTTCCCAATTTCTTTCAAAAGAAACTTTAAACAAGTTTCCCCTAGTTTTGTGCTGGGATGGAAACAAGTAGTGATCAATTGGTGTTCTCTTCCTGACACAGCACGCTAAAACCAAGAAGAAATAAGAAAGGATCCCCAGTATCCATTTAAAATTCAGTTAAGATTTTCAGAAAATTCAATGATTCCTTTTCACAAATAATGAAGGCAGATATTCTTTTTATTTTTCATCAATATTTTGAAGGGCTTTTTTTGAAACATGTTTTGAAATGTTTCTGTATATATGACTTTATAGTTTTGTTTACTCTTATGATCCCCTTCTCTTCCTTCCTGCTTTGCTTTTAAAAAGTGAAAAGTAGAGAAAAATTGCATTTAAAAAATGTGTACTTTAGCTGAAAGAACCTTTTTGTCTTTTAAATCCATTAAAAATATTAGAAAATATATTGAGATTTTTTGGTTTTAAAAGTTCGTACTTAAACAATACCCCCCATCATGGTGGAAAGATTTGGATCTAGATCTATTAGCAGCTTTGAAGATAAGCCAAACACTCTGTCCTCAGAAATTAAGTAAAAGTACTAAAAAATTTAATTTCGTTTGGATGGGAAGAGAAAGGGAGGGATCCATATGTTCCAGTGTGACAGGAGAATGAAACAAATTAGGAAACTGCCAAGGATGCTGAGGATTTTTCTTTAGGTTGAACAGAGACACAAAACAACAAATCAATAATAATAACAATAGCAATAACAATAACAATAATAATAACAATAACTATAATAATAATGATAATAATAATAGTAATAGCAATAGTAATAGTAATAATAATAAAAATATGTAGTGCAGAGAGAGTGGTTTTCCTTTCAGGCTTCCCTCTGAGTTCACAAACTGTATCACACTCTTCTAAGTGCTGTAATAAGGGGGAACCAGCCCTGCCTTTCTTGGATGAAATTTTGTTTGCTCTAAAGCACTGGAGTTTTATCCCTATTTTAAAAACAAAATAGAAAGTTTTATTTCACTCCAAAAATTACTAAGTGAAATACTGAATCTCCACCTCTTGAAGAAAAACTCCACTAAAACTTCGTGAGTTGCTGCTATTTCTTAGATCTCCTAACCCACATTTTTTTGTGATCTGTGAGAGGAGGTTGAAGCCAGAGCTACGCTGTCCGGACCCCGCTTTTGCCCAAGAGCCCGCGCAGCTGTGAGCGCAGCTGTGCGCCCAGGAGCGCGCAGCCACGGCAGCGCATCCGTGCATCCCGGGGCATGAGAAACACACCCGTCCCAGCAGGACTGCTCCTCACCGCGGGCTCGTCCAGCGGGAACTCGCTGTGATCCACAGCACAGCCTGTCCTGGCCAGCTGTGCCAGCCCTGGCGCCAGGCCGTGTCCCGGGATCGGGGAGGCAGGAGCTGCCCTGGCAGAGGCGTCCAGCGCAGCCTCATGCGGGCTGAGGCTGCCTCTGCCTTGTCCCAGCCGGGCTCCGCCGGGGCCCCGCGGGCTGGGCGCTGCCCCAGGGCCGTGTCGCTGCGGGAGGAGGGAGCCTGGGATCCCGCTGGCAGCTCCGGGGCAGGTACGCCAGAGCCAGAGAGCTCGGAGGAGAAGCACCGGTGTTTACTACAGAGCTGGGAGACTTCTTGCCTGAGGGAAACAACATAAGACTGTGGCTAAGTGCCATCAACAGCTAGAAATAGTTGCTTTCATTTGGATCAGAGGTCGCCTATCTCTAAATTGGCTGCTGTGAAGGAGAAAATAAAAACAAGAGCCGTGAGTCACAGGTTCTGAGGGAAGGGACGTGCAAAAGGCTGTAATGGATTGCTCCCTGCTGCCGACATCCTCCAAACCACCCCTGGGCTGTAGCTTGATGAAGGCAATGAAAGCTGATATTTCCATACCCAGATACTTATTTAGCCAGTGTTAGCAAACCAGCATAAGCTCAAACACATTGCACTGTTTGTATGCTCACATCTGAGACACCATGAGAACAGCACTGAAATGATCTGATTTCATACTCCTTAATGAGTTTTCCTGCTACCAGAGACCTCTCACATGCACTCAACTTTGTTCCAGAAATGACAAAATAAGCTTTCACTCAGGGCCAGACCTCTAAAAAGAGTTGGACAACACTTTCTGTAACTATGCAGACAGCTCTTAAACGTCTTGTTGAAACTATGTTGCTGATAAAAACTAGCCACCTTAATTTTCAATATTTGCTTGATTTTTTTGCTGTTTATGTATTTTGTTCACACTCCTTTCCTTACAAGAAGTCTTGAATTACATTAATTACATGGCTAAACAATTTAGAGAAAGCAAATGCTACAGCAATATAAGTACAGCTGGAGGAAATTCCTGCTTTGTGTAAGCCGGAAAGTGATCTGTACTTTCAGTAAGAAGTTGTCTCTTTGTGGGTTTGTTTGTGTATCTTTCTATTACACATTCTTTTCTCATGCACCAAAAAATCTATGTTTTCAGTATCACTGTTCATTCATATTCCACACAAGTCCATCTATTTCTGCTACAGCTTCTTTTGCTGGATGTGATATTCCAGACAAGGACACACAATTGATTTATACAGTATTATCATTCATTTGATAACATTTCTGTACCTTTGTTTACAAGTTGTTTGTTTTTATAAATGAAATTATGTTTTCAGTACACATACTTCAGCACTCATTCTGACTGATGCTTTCATGGGTGAATAAAACTCTTTCTGATTTTTGATGTTTCCATCAATACTTATGTGTTCCTTTTACAATCTTCTACTGATCAATATACACATTCAGTATTAGCTTTCTCTAACATTCTACAAAGAAATTTGTGTTGTCTGCCAAAGGTATTGTCCAATGTCACAGGGAGAAACAGTTCCATGCACTTTTTTATTGTTTATTAGATTTTATTTCAATGACAAATTGTGCCTTACAGAGCCAGTGAACAGTTAAATCTTTCCCCTCTAAGTTGTGTGATTGCTCACATAAAAAAAAACCAATGACTTTTTGAAAACATATGTAGCCTCTTTTAGGAGTCAGTGAAATAAATTTGCATCTTTGCAATTAATTTATTTTTTTTAATTTTACTTCAGTAAGCTCCAGGTGAGGCCTTGAGACTGAAGTTGCCCCACACAGTAAAAAATTGTATTTTTATATTTAAATACTCTGAGTAAGCAGATCGCAAAGAGGACTAATTGAGTCTTTTTCCATAATTTCCAATATAACTGGAACTGCCTTTTGGAAATAAGTTTGGAGACTTCTTAGAAAATCCTACCTAGTAATAGGTTTAGCAACACTGCAGTAAAATGATCAAGTTACTATAGTTCATTCTGTTCCACGTATTTCACCTGGAACAAGTTATATTTGAAAATTGTGTAGAAATATTTGTGAAAACTAACTCTTCATCTTACTTCCTAAATGTTCTGCTAACAAATTGGAAGGACTCTTTTTCTGTGTTTGTTAGACATTACTGTATGACATTACCTGAAAAGAGTGATGAAGAGGCCAAAGGATCCCAGGAATAATCACCTGGCAAAGAAATTGTCTTATTCTAGGGAAATCAGTTCTTATCTCTGTATAATTGCTGTCCTTCCTGCCTGTGGTCAACTTCATTAGACTGTAAGTTTTTACAGGCAATAAGATGAGACTCATTTCATAATACAGTAGCCTTAGAAAAGTCAGAGTTTCATTTCAGTTAGTTTTCCAGTCTCTCTGTACATTTAATAAAGGGAAAGAGAGAGAGACGATTCAAAGGATGAATCATCTTCCTTGTCTAAGACTGGAATAACATTAATTGCTCTCTGAACCTGATGACAACACTTTAAAGCAGATATTAAGCCATGGATAGATAAAATGACGTGAGATGACTCAAGCTCTTTTGTGCATTGCCTGACGTCTTATCCCAGTGGCAATTTCCAGACACGACTTTAGCAGAAATAAATAACAGTGTATTGGGCTAAATGGAGGCCTGACACAGTTTTATAGGTTTTTTTGGTGAACATCTCATAGGGACCTTAAATTTTCAAAGGAGTTCTCAGCCTGCATTAGGCAGAAGACCAAGCCATATGTCTGCAATGGTTGTTACTTCCCTTATTTATATATTATATGGCGTGGGACAATATTGATTTGCTCTGTCTTTGTGATGCACTATCTTGAGGGCCCAAGAATGAGATCTGATGAACTTGTGAGCTTCATAAACATAAACAACGTGCCTTTTTAGGAGCAGCAGAGGATCTCTGCTGACCTGCCTCCTCTGCAGCTGTGAGCCCACCTCGGTGTTTAGGCCAGCTCTCATGTCACTCCCTGGTCCCTTCTTATGCTACAGGGCTTCAGAAGGAAAGAACTGAGAGACAGGTTTATTTCTACTCATGCTAATCCAAAACTGAGTTTGTTATAATCATCCAAATCAGCTTGAATATAGCTTTATGGCCCTTAAGTGCCATTCTTAAGCTGCATAAATCCTAAACCAAAAACCTAGCCTGTAATTCAAGATACATTTTATAACACTACATCAAAACAGAGGCTGTTTATTCAACTCTTACATTCTTTAATTTCTCTTAATATCTCACCAGAGCTTTCTAACCCAAAAGGATGGATTTTCAGTTCACATTTGCTGCACATCCCTATAAGTTGACACAGAACTTAGTCTTTAATAAAACTACCATTAGAAATATATTTTAGAGAACGTGTAAATTGCCAAAGTGAAGCTCTGGGTGACTAAATATTGTTCAATTCAAAGCAGAAGGCTTTGCTGTATGGACAGCATTTCTCTGTCCAGGTGTTTTGCCCTACAGTGATTTTGTGTTAACTCAGCTGTGCTGGACCCTGTGGAGCAGTGAGACAGTGAGTCATGTCAAGGAGATGCAGGCTTTTCACCCATCCTCAACCAGTCCACGCCTGGACCCATCTTCCACATCTCAATGCACAAAAAATACACATTGAAAAATATACATTCAGGTACAAAATGTACCTGAACAGAGGGTTATGTCTAACTCAACTTTGGTACCTACACACCTGGGTAAATGATGTGACTCCATAGGTCTTGTTACATATATGTTGCAAATTGCCTGCTTAGTGAATACAGCATCACAACTGAGAAGTGGCACATCTAACATTTCTGCACAGCAGAATCCCCAAACATTTCTGTCAGCAGTTGTCTTTTCAAAAATCCAATTTCAGCTGTTGCAGACTTTTGTTTTCACTTAGGGAAAAATCCATCTCGTGAAGTAATTGTCAAGAGTTCTTGAAAAAAACATGAAAAATGAAAATTAAATATTCATGATTCATATGCTAAAACTCACATTTTTCTATATTCTGTGAATGTTGATTTCATACACATGACAGCAAAAGGAAGAAGAAGCTTGGCTTCAGAGGGGATGTTATAAAGGTAAAGAACCTGATATAGCAGTTCTACCATTGTTCCTCCTTATATCATTCTTCTAGGTGGGTTACTGCCTTTTCTTTTTTCTACTTCATAGTGTATAACCTCATTTTAAAGAGCAGATGTATTTCATCACTCATAGCATACTATGAAAGCTAATTAGGTGAGAGCTTTCCTTAGGTGAAAACATTCCTCTTCAAAATGTTTTAAATAAATTATTTTCTAAAGTGTTTTGAGCACATTCTAATTCAAAGTTAAATAATTTCAAATAAATGTATTGTGATGTATTCTTGCACTTGCCAGCATCCAAATAAAAGATAAAATATCTCATTTAAATTCAACACGGCTATTGAGTCTTAGAGAAACAGAGTTTGCAAGACAACACAACAGCGACCAGTTGAAAGTGAGAGTATATCCCCAACATCTTATCATTCAGAAGAGATAACTAATACTTCCTAAAATATATGTGTTCCATTTGGTAATATTTAAAACTTTTCATTTTCAGCTTTGGCTACCTCAAAGTAAATGATGATTTTTCTATATCACAAATACTCCAAATGACAAAAATTCACAAGTGTATCCCTCAGGCAGGTCAGAAAAACAAGACTCTATTTACAAAAGTTATATTTGTGTACTTCTCTCTCTGAGACTACTGACTGTCAAAATTGATCTCTAAGCACTGTTATGTGCCTTTGTGTATCACACTACATTTTTGTAAAGTGTCAAAGAAACCTCACAAGGTGTGAAAGATAGAATCTTCAAATATAGCCTGTGAATTCACATATAGAGGGACAGACTTTTTTATCTCATTAATTGTCTCAGTCTTCTGCTAAACTTTGGCGTTCATATTTGTGTATGTTGCTTTAATAAATTATATTTTTTTTACTTTAATAGAGTAATAGTTTAATGTAAAATTTTTCATGTACTTTTTAAATTCTATTATGCAGAGTACACAACAAATATACAACAAATTTCTGGTAAACTAACTCAACCCTTTACAAAATCATGCATATGTAGGTATTATCGGGAGGTATTTGTTTCTAAACTGATAGAAATAAATTCCATTGTGATTAAATTAATAAAGCTCCAGTAAGTCAGTAAAATAATGCTAAAAAATGCCAGCAGGATATAGCTCAGAACATAAAGATAGTTTCCAGTGTCAAAAGAGCTCATTATTGTTTGGTAGCCAGATTTTTGCGAAGATAAAATGTACCAAGGGCAGCATGGGTCTTTATGATCTTCAGAAGTGGAGCTAGGACAGAGTAGTTTTGGAGGGTTGAACCAAAGTCATATTGTAATTCCATGGTGCAGGGACTTCTCACCCATTCTTTTTCCTGTAGTAATCCATTTCCTCAGCCAAATGTTTTGTTTTAATACTGGCCATGAAGAGATAAAGCTTCTCTACCTGAATGAGACCTGACCCCCAAAGCCCTCTGGATTCTCACCTGAACCTTGATACTGACTTTTGATTTTCCATATGTTTCAAATCTATTCTTATATTTCTTCCCTTGGCAAAAGTTCTGCTGTATTTATGTCAAGTCCTGTTTCTGCTGGGCATTAGGCATTTATTCTGCCCTATTGCTCTCTAAAATTGCCCTCAAGACTCCAAGCAACTCAGCTCCCGAGCAGAATCCAGTTTACCCATAGAAATCCGAAGTGTCTCAGAGAGGAATCCACAATATCCACAAGACAGACTGTGTGCAAGAAATTCCAACAACAGGAAAAAATCTTAGATTTATTTTGCATTTTTTGAAAGATGCCTACATCCTCTCAGTATTCTGATCTAGGGATGTGAATAGTCCCAGCCATTATTTGAGGATTAAGAAGAAAAAAGTATACGTCTACCAATTCCAACAATTAAACATCTGAGCCTGATCGGGACTTGCATGAATGTGAACAGAACCTTTAGTAATAGAAGTATAAATACTTTTAAAGTGCATTAGTGGCACAAATGTCACTAATTTAAAAGTTGTGAACTCTGGCAGCAACTTTCTGAAGGCTTTAAGAATTTTGATTTTGATTGTAGTCTTAAGGTCTTGGGTTCTTTGTGGCACCTACATGACCAGTCTTGAGAAAATTTTTTTGTGTTTAAGGAGTTGTGTTGCTCCTTTCTGTACAACTGTGAGTCTGAACATGGAGGTAGTGATGGCCACTCACCCTATACAGCCAGAGGGCTCTCAGAGGATTTACTGTAGTGAAAACCATACCTATAGCTGCTTGTTCCATATTGTAATGTATGGACTAGCACTTGTGCATTTTTGTGTATATTATCCACTGCACTCTTTTTGCCTTTTGGATTTCAGTTTAGTTTTGTTTGGGGTCTATTTGGATGGATTGTTCCTCCTGTTCTTGCTCAGCATCTGATCTTTGAACTTTTGGCCACATTTTTTTTCAGTCATTTTATTTCAAAAAACTTGTTAGCTCTTTTGTTCTTCTGTTCAAACTAGTTAGCTTGCAGAAAGAACAAAAGCTTAGTCATCCTAAAGACCGCAGTAATAAGCCTGGTTCTGTGATTAATGGAATAATGATCTGTCTTGTGGTTGTCACTCTAGAAAAAGTACTCAGTTCATCATCATCTGCAAATCCAATTGCATATCTGTCTGTACAGACAGACATGCACATCTAGTATATATTGAGTGGAATACATTGCACAGGAAGAGATTGTTGCTTGCTTGCATGGTTTTTGCAGAGTAGCAATTATTCAGCAGGACCTAGCAGAAGATTGCACCTTTTTCACTTTACAAAATGACTTCAAGGTTTCTGCATGTTTTTATGAAATAAAAATGTTCATGAAAATGCTTATCTTCCTGTAATTTAAATTAGTTATGCTGCAAATCTCTTGATGCAGCTATAAATGCTCACTATAAATGCAGCTATATATGGTCACTATCCCATTTGTTGTTTATAAGGCTTTCTGGTTTTGTTTTGATAAATGATAACAGTTAAGAGCAAGACATGAAAAGGTATTTCACTTTTGCTATTTAATCTGTCAAATTCCAATTGATCAATAATATAATTAAAAACACATGCATTTTTACACCTTTTTATATAGTTACCTTGCTATTAATATACTTGTTTCAAAATATGATAACAATTTTAGGTATGGAACATCATCTCACATTTTATGAAGCATGACCAAAGGAAAATTCTCTATACATTTTTAAATTATAGTAAAATGACTCAACATGAAACAAAACACTTATCCAAAAGCCTGTTAGTAGGTAGGGTGGGAAATGAGAAACCTAATGGAAAAGACAGGAAAAGTCAAAGTGTCACTGCTAGAGCTAGACTTAGGGCTGAAGCTGGCAGAGCAGCACACTCTGCTCACAAGGGAAAAAGTCACATGTACAATGGAACACAATACTATCCAAAAGGGATTATCTATGCCACTGTATTATATATTCATTCTTTCTTCATATTCAGATAGCAAGAAAGAGAATGATGTGGTATCATGTTATCCATTAAGATGCACATTCTTATCACAGAAATTCAGTAATTTCACCATAAATCTCTCAGTCAGCGTAACATTAGATTTCCTTCTGCAGATTATTGATTGCAGGCCCTTAGTGCATGGCCAGATCAGTCCCATGGCAGGGGCTATGTGCTCAGACCTGCACAGTGCTCCATCTGGAAGCTGTTAAAATATGTGACTTTTACCTGCATTCTACCATTGAGCTGGCACAATGATAAGAGCAAGAAGTTGCAGACTTAGCAGTACATGCACGTCAGGAACTGGAAAATCCATTATGCACTATGGGTCAGGAGAGCACAGCTACCTGAGAGAATGCCTGACAACAGTGAAAACCAATCCTGTGTGTCAGACACCCTCTCCTTTCTCACACACACAGCAATCATTTGTTATGCTGCCACGGGGAGTGCTTGCTATTAGTGGAAACCATTTCCTCTCTACAGCTTCCAGTTTTGCAAAAGGCTAGGTGAGTGAGATGGGTATTTCCCTTCCATACTAACTGTAGGCTCAAGATGAACCCAGATAAGTACTGTGATTAATAATTAAAAGACATGTTAGCAAGTGACACAGTATCTGCCTCTACATGCCCAGTTCTGCCCCAGGGTGCAGTGGAAGATCTTCACTCTTTAGCTTGCTCAGCTCGAGTGTTGTTAACATTTTTTTCTCCTCTGTTTTATTTGCCCACAAGACTTGGGTGAGCTTTTATTCATTTTCATATTGATCTTTGACTGGTTTTTAGTTTAGTTTTGTTTTTTTGTTATTTATTTTAAAGTTTTTACTTGTTTTGCTTTCCTTTCTTTTAAAATTTTGTTTTAAGAAACTGAGACAGCAGATATTTTTCTTCAAAGCTATTTCAATTAACAAGGCTGTATTGGAACTTAAGAACAAGTCAACACATATTAACCTTCAGGTGTTAGACAAACCAAAAATATCACTGCCCAAGGATAGCAGTAAAAACAGTTACAGGGGAGGAGAATATGGACAAAATGTGACATGATGGCCTTCTCAGCATTGTCAGGTCTACTTCTGTATTCTTCAGGTGTTGTTTTGCCACTGAGCGTGGACTGGACCAAAAAAATAGTCATAAGGCTGGAAAACTCTCTGACTAGTGTATTTAATCATCCTTAAGGACAATTTGAAAAAAGTGTTTATGGACATGTATTAGAAATATGACCATGGATCACTGAAATGTGAAGGAGGTAGGTGAAAAATATGGACTTTTTTAACTTCTTGACTATTTTTCACAATCTAGGCTTCTTCAAAGAAGAAAAAAACCCATTGTTTATGTTTATGCTAAACATCTTTATGTTTAAATGATCTGAGAAGTGTCAAGAAGAATTTCTTTTTAAAGATTCACATGCTCACGATTTTATTTATGATAACAGTCTTCGTTTTCAATCAACTTGCAAACTGGACACAAAAATTAGCAGAAAGCTTTTAGGTTTGTTGAATGAACCTTCCCACACTAGGTACTGAGGCTCTTATAGTCTGGATTTTGCTGTGTATACTCAGGTTCCATTAAGCTTAACTTACACACGGGAAGTTTGTCTGACATTTTTATTTATTTTAGAACATCGTTTTCTTTGCACAAATAAACAACAAAATTGTAAGGCACAGTTATTTCTGAATCTGAAATACTTAGGTTACCAATTTTAATTTTCATAATGTTTCAGCTATCAATCAAACCTTAAAATTACTTTTTATACAAAAATAATTTTTATACAAATATCAAAATATATACAGTTTCTTCTTGCTATATGCATCACTGTAAGTTTGCATGCATACTAGAAATTATGTTTGAACTTTTAATGCTACAAGTTTCTGGGAATTTGCCTAAAACGCTAAATATTTTTTGCATCTTTTTTCAAGTGCCTGAAAAAACACAGCTTGGAAATGGAATTTCAGTTCCTCTGACTTTTAACTTAAACACGCTGAAGAGAAACATTTGTGTCCTAGGATCACGTTCGTGAGTTTCTTCATGAAGTGCTTTGGGTTAGAGCTGAATATAGCTAGAATTCTCTTACTGTATGCTGATGCCATTTCACTATTTCTTCTCTGTCACAGGTACCTCCTCCTTCCACCCAGAATTGCTCTGTTTAAGCATTTCAGGAAAACACTTCATCTTAATGAGATGGTATGGCACTTCCAGTGGAATCTCTCCCACTTTGTCTCTTCCTGTGTCATGATGGAAAATGATTTTTGTATCTCTCTGACTGTAGTATTAAGATGTGGCAACTTTATTTACTGACTGAAAACCTCCTTCAGGTATGATTAGAAAGGCCAGCCTGTCGTAGAGCTTCCTCTCTTCCTAATCTCAGCACAGTTCAGTGATAAATTTCAGGTTGTGCCAAATCCTTATCTACCTAGCCCAGCCTCCAGAGCTCTTGGCAAAAGGCATCTTTTGAGCTATGTTCACATTCCATTCCTATCCCACGGCAGCTAGTCATCTTCTGAGAGATGATGAACAGAGATTTGTTTTGTTAGATTTAAAATAGTAAATCTCACTTATAGAAAGGACTTAGGAATCTTCATCACCCTTGATCATCTTAATGTGTATTATGACCAAATTTCAAGACTTTTCACTCTTAGGTATAAAAAGAAATTTTTGAAATTCATCTTTAAGAAGGTTTATAGGGGCTAGATTTTAAAGGGACATCAGCATTGCTGAAAGCAGGCACAGATTCAGTAGTTGAAGTAGGAGCCTACAGTCAGCTGGCAAAATTGTAGTCTGGAAAATTAAATTCCTATTTGCCCCACAGTGGTTGAACATGTGAAATCACCTATCATATGGTGAATATCTAAATAATTGTTTTCATTTTCATTTTCTTCTGCCACTGCCAAAGAAAAAAATAAAATTTTAAAATTCTTCAGATTTTTTGCTGGCATTCATAAGTGAGCATCTCTAGCCTAGGAGCTAGCCCAGATCGAATTTCAGGCATCAAAAGAAGGCAGAGATGGACATTATGGGAATGACAGGATACATGTGGCCTCCTGGGAAAAAAATTTTAATTTTTCTTGTTAGGAAAAGTTTCAGCAGGATGATATAAGTACATAATACAGTTTTCTTATGTCATAGCGGTCTGGAGTAGGCTTTTTGTCTCCTCTGCTGCCAGAAGCATATATATCTAGTGTATACTGTATGCTTGCAAAACCCAGTAACAAAAAGTAATTAGGATCCTCGTAAGGGTGGAAAAGTTACTTGCTGTGCAGTAGCTCTCAGCTTTCTTCAAGAAAAAAGAAAGTGACAACTTTCCACATTCTGGAAGCATGTTATGTTGTTGCTGGGTTGTGCTGGGTTGTGTGTTTGAGAACAACTTAGTGGTAAATGTGAATGACATCACTAAAGCAGAAAGATACTTTGTAAGCAAAGTTAATCAATAAGATTAACTCGCTCTAACCAAGGTTAATCAATAAGAAAGCTTCTTTCCAATATATTTTTTTTTGTTTCTGAGATGTGATGTTTGTTACAGTAACCATTAGGACTTCAAGGTATATGCAAGACAAAGTTTATGAATGCAACTAATATCTACTGTTAGGTCAACTGATACAGTTTTAAAGAAATAAAAGCAAACAAGCCAAATCTTGAAACATGTAGTTTTCCAACAATATTGGCCAATCTACTAGAAGACACTACTTGCAAACATGGCATAATATTTTATTTGTGATGATGACTAGTAGTCACAGGCTTCCTGTATTGTACTTTGGAAAAGTATTTTATTAGACAAAAATGGGGAACATATACCGGAGGGAAGCTAATGCATCATGTAATAGAAAATGTTAATTTATTCCAAACTTTGAAGTGAATTTCAGTTTCCCAACTACTATATCAGCTTTTTAGATCAGAAACCAGAAAATCCTGAGGTTTTCCTCCTCCTATGTTATCATGCAAACCAATGACCTATTATTGGAATCGATTTTATTAGTAGCACAAACAAATTCAACTTGTACTTGAAGAACAAGTGCAACCTGTACTTGCCTTAAGGTATAAACAGTGAAGCATTTACGAAACATGTAAATTGTCCTTAAATGACAGCAAAAGTGTAGAACAGTTTTATATAGCATGTCTTATTATAATTCTGCTAAGTGAGTACAAAGTTGGTTGAGTTAATGCACATTTATATATTTTTAAGCAAGATGCATATTGCATGAACCAAGGAACACTGGGATTTTTTTTTGTAGATTCATCTTCACCCATCTTTGTCATAGCCCAGGTCTAAGTAAATGATATTATTATTGTTATTTTCTTTGGGTTGACTATCTGCTGCCACAGCCTGATCTTTCACCAGGGGGAAAGGGCAGGGGGACCTTTTAGGGAATTTAAACCTAAACCAGGAAGCACTTTAGACTTCAGTGCCATTCATCCTCTATAGTTGGAATTGCATTAGAAGGATGCTTGGAGATTTGTTAGGACAGAGGTAGAAGGAAAAGAGAAAAGAATGATGGTGGAAGGAAAAGAAAAGCATAATTCAGAGAAAAAACCTTCATGCTGAACCTTGATGCTGTGAACTCTCACGTCTGAGAAATGGAGATCTATCAAAATGAAAGTTAAATTAGGAAATATGGCTTTTGAACAAGTAACATGGTTTTCAAGTCCTCTGACTGATGCATAAACATGTCACAGCTTTTACCATTGGCCAGGAAATAAACTGGTCAAGTTATTTAAACTTTTCCTCTCCGGAGTTACATTTAGAAGGGAGCTGTGTGTCATCTCTCCTTCTTCCTATAAGGTGACCCAACTAACATCCCAAAAGTGTCCCTGGCTTTCCCAGCTGGGATCAACAGAACTAAGATGGGTAGCATGAAAGAAGCAGAGATATGTCCAGGCTCCCCATGGCCTGGAGTATCAGGTCTTCAAGGCAAGAAAAGGTCTTGCTTTGTATTTGTGTGCCCTGAAGGACAGTGTCCACTTCAGCTTATGGGGTTTCTACACCTCTCATCTCAGCCAAACTGGATTGCCAAGGGAAGGAGGGTGGGACAGTGTGTTTATATTCATCCTTTTATCAGTAATTTCCAGTTCTTCCTCTTAAAACAGAGTTTTTTCTAAATTGCTGTCCAGCAGCTCAAGGACCAAATCTACATGGTCTTTCTCCCCTTTTCTTCCATTGAGAGGCTGGGCATTTTCTGCCCACTTCTTATAGCATGTTCTTTGTTCTGTGCTCATGCACAATTGCACCTGTGGAAGGCAGCCACCCATTCTGTTAGTTGTATCAGAACAACTGGAAATACAGGCAAGAGATAATTTCTAACATCATCATCTAGCTGGGGGAGTGTAACAGCAGAAGCAAGTGTGCAAGCTGGGGAAAAGAAGACATATAGTAGAGAGCTGTGTATCTCATTGAAAATTGACTCTATGCTACCTAGAGAACAATATAAAACTTTGTGGTTCACCTTCCATTATTTGGTCACTTAAGGGATTTCACAGCCTGAAATTACACTTATTCACATGTTTTATTAGGAAAAGGGTTTCCCTCTCCTGTCTCAGGCATCCCAGAATAACTTGACCGTACTGCATTATCTTTGTTTTGCCCTTCTATGAGGACTTTTTAATCTATGAGTTTTCTCAATGATGCTCCAGCTGCATGCTTACTAGAATACCAAAACTGGTTTTTGCCTTGGAGGCAAACATGCACTTCTCTTTGGGAAATCTCCATGCTGGAATTTATCTGTCACTGAGACATTAGATGTAGAAGATTTAAAACTATCCCATCAGCTATTTGATGTACATATACTAATCACAATAAAAGGACATCTTGCTTATACATGGGGCTATATGCTGCACAATAGCCATCAACTTTATGAGAAATATATATTCTACTTAGAAACATTATGTCAATTTAGTTTTATTGATGGACAAAAATTACCCACACAATAAAAAAGGAAGAGAATTAAAACTGACAGAACACACAATTTTGTGATCTTCTTTTGTAAAGCTGCTTCTCAGACAGCAACAACCAACAGATCTTCACCAGTGTTGCTGAAGATTCTGTCTTACTGCAGCTAAGGATTTGATCCTGTTATTTGAACAATTGTACAAGAGTGCCTGATGTTTAGGAATTAGGGGAAGCTAGACAGCCATGTGGTGTCACATAAGCCAACGATTTGGCCTTAATTTTGTCTGTCTAAAGTATGTAAAGCAGTGGTCATGAGTAAGTAAAGACAAAGCGGTTTTGTCCTAAAATCGCTTAACGAAGGCAGCACTGGCTGAACAGTAGCACTGGTTTTTACTGACCTTTCATAAAGAAAAGGCAGTCTGTCTGTCATTATGCAAATTCAAGAACATCTGTTCCATGAAACCCTGTAATAATGCCTGAGGTTTGCATGGTATGAGAATAAAAACTGTTTTGACAAAGGCTACAGAGTGAGCTTGTATTAGCCAGACAGCCCTTTTTTCTAGTCCAAGTCTACCTCAAGCATAGGGGGGCCAGACCTTCAGCTGGATTAATTGTTGTGGCTCAGTGGAACTGGTTTCTCAGAACACTGTTTTATTTTGTGAATAATGAAATCTGAGAGGTAACCTCTTTATCAGAGCATTGCTATTTCATTATTAACAATGGCAGCAACGGATGGGTGACACAATGTGAAGTGTTTGTTGCAGCCTTCCTATGCAAACCACAAAAGAGGCACCGAGCACTGTTTTAAGAAGTCTCCCAATGACTAACTCACATCTGCTTTGGTTTAATGAAAGGAAAGAAAAGAAAGAAAAGAAAAGAAAAGAAAAGAAAAGAAAAGAAAAGAAAAGAAAAGAAAAGAAAAGAAAAGAAAAGAAAAGAAAAGAAAAGAAAAGAAAAGAAAAGAAAAGAAAAGGAAAACCCAATATTGACAGCAGGTATAAAAAAATAAGTGGATTTCTTAGTTCTCTTTTATACTTTATATACCTCAGGAAATACCTATTAAAATTTATTGATTTTTCTCAAGACCATTTCCACCTCTGAATTTAAATGATGGAGGGGCTGAGGGCTGGGAGTGCTGGGGACCTCTGCACTCCAGTGGCGACTGATAGAAATATTATGAAGATGGAGATCAGACCGGAACACAATGTACAACTGCTCACATAATCTTTGTAGGAAGAGCAACCACAGGCTGCTTTCACAGGCCTAACGAGAGCACGGGGGAATTGGAGCAGAATTTCATCTTGCCAACATACGTCACAGCTCCTTTTCAGCATCAGAAGCAGGAGCCTCCTCCGTGTATGAAGGCAGAAAACAGCTCTATCCTTGGCTGCAGGGGAAAGAGGAGTTTGACTTCTCTGCACAGGGGTAGTCACAGGCTAATGTCAGTGAGAGGACCTGCTGTAGAGCAAGAGTCACCCTTTCAGAGCCTAGCTGAGCAACATGGGACTCAAAAAATATTTCTATCATACCTATTTTTAAAAGTACTTATTAACATTCACATCACAGCTATTCAAGATATATACACAGATATTTGAAAGGGTTCTCAATCAGCTGATAAGTTTTGTTTGATTGTTTGTATTCAAAATCCAGCCTGGATTTTAAGAGTGGGAATTCAGCCAGCTTATCTGTAGGAATGCAAACATAAGACATTAGGTCTAAGTTGAGAAGGTGCCTCTGGCTTATCACAGATGTTTAATATATGTGGGGGGGGGTTCAGTGTCTGCCTCTGCCCATGTCTGTTCACTGAGCACAGGGTGGAAGCCAGGACTTAGCTCACACCACCCTCATGGCTTCCACCTGGCTAAACAGGGCTGAAACAAATCCTACACCAGAGCTGGTACCCCAGAAAAATATGTGATCTGTTTGCCTCGAACAACTAAAATCAGGCAAGAGTCTGGCATTTGTTAAACAATTTGGCAGTTATTTTGGGGGTGATGGTGAAAAAAGTGAAATCTACATTATCTCTGGCCTCTTTTCAGGAAGTCACCACCACAGCCAGCAATTGTTGGTGTGGATGTTTGCAGGAGGTGAGCTCTGCATCCCCTTTTCTCGCTGCAACCCCTTTCCTGCCTGTTCAAAGTGACAGCAGTGTAGGACCATCTGCCTTACCCCCACAGTGCTGAAATGTTTGTTTTAGTCTGGAGTGACTTTTGTGGGCAGGATGAGCATCCAGCAATGGTTCCTGCAGAGAGTGGCCTTAGCAGAGCTCTCAGGAAATAGCTGTGTTTCAAGCACAGGGATACTTGTGTTCCTGAGGGTAGCACATGAGCAAAGGGCTATTTCTGGCAGTTGTCATCATAGACTGGTACACATCCCATGGATTTTTTTTGCATGCACCTTCCAGGTTTGGCATCCTGGGGAGTGCTGCTGGTTTCTGTTCATGTTTTTTTTCTGATGCCTCTCATGTATTCCTTCACAAACTAAATTTACCTTTGGCAGTGATCCCAGCACTATACCAATTTTGAGTTTGTGGTTTTTTCATAGGAAGTATCTGGGACTAAAATTTTGGGAGTAAACTACACAGCAGATTAAAGAAATAGATATCAGTACTTTTTTCCCAATAAAGAATAGATCTCTTGCTTTTAAACAGCATAGGTGAGTGAAAATAACAGGTGAATGGTTAAAGCCTCAACTTGTTTACTGCTAAAACTGAAATGTTTTCCACTCCTCAAAATTCAAGCAGATGTTTTACCCTCAAAATTGGCATTACCAGTTGTTAGGCTGAGTGAGCTGAAATATGACAAGAAAAGCAAACAGATTTTTTTCTTACAAGATATAACCAAAAGGTCAGAATTATATAAAATGCGCTGAGGCTTTAGTGAAAAATGATGTTTTTAATCTGAAATTACTTTCTTGCCTTTCTTAATGCAGTTATTGATCAAATATATAAAAATCTATAGTGTTTTCCTTCTCTCTAAAGAATCTTGCTTTCCAATGTGGAATTGAGAAAAGGAAACATGTAGGACAAAGCAACAAAAGCTAAAAAAACCCTACTAAATCAAAACAGCTTCATATAGCTTTAAAGTTCCAGAAAGATAAAATTTCCTAAAATAAAAATATTAGTGAACTTTCCACGATATTTTATATAAGAGTTATATTCTTCCACCAGCTCTACAATTGCAATGGTTGAGCTAACTTGTTAAAAATAGTGCCTTAATTCTATATTTCCTATATTTTTAATTGCTTTCATGGCTAGTGTTTGTGAAATGTTAATAGACAATCACATCAACCAATATATGCCTGCAGCTTTAGCTACATCTCCACCTGCTATTATTATTGTGATTACTATATAATGCATCAGAAATTACTTCTCATTATTGTTTTTAATCATGATGATTAACTTGAATGCCTTCAAAAGATGCAATCCTACATCTTTATTTGAAATCTTTAGAGACCTTCCTTTGAACCTGAGACATGCCAGAACCAGACAGACAAATTAAGGTGCCAACCCTTATTTTATTACTGGTTACATGACAAGTTTGTACTTTTTGGTGAATCTTTCCATGAAGTAAACAACTTTGTTTGGTCATATTGTATATGGATAGTAAATAACACATTCAGTTAACTAGCTTTTCAGAGAGGCAGAATGTGAGGAAGCAGAGATCATTTATTTATGGCATGATTCATATTTTAAAGCCATCATTTATTTATAGTGTTGATGCAGTTTTCTTACTACCATCATATCACAGTTGCCTATGCTTTCAAATAGCACAAGACCCCGTATATTCCACAAACCAACACCCAGTCACCATGGGCCGTGAGTGCAGCTTTCTAGTGTACACTGCACAGAAGAACATCAGAGCAAAATAATCCTTCATGCATAATTCAGAAATCCAGTCTCTGCACGCTTTATGCACTGATGAATTGCTTGGTTGTGCTGAGGTAATTCAGAATGAGCTAAAAAGCAAATTATGGCAGGCATGTACTGCAACATTATTATTTTGCAGGCTTGAATTTTGAAATTGCTGATTTTGAGACCTGATTCTGAAATATAATGTATTCCGCTCCCATTATATTTCAGCCCAGTGTCTTATGTCTGATGATGTCTGTCAGCTTGTTTCAAAAAGATTAAACTGTCCAGAAACAATATTTGATTTCTTTCTTTTTGCCTGAAATGGGCCTTGACATTTTAAAATCATTAAATGCAATCTGTTTTAAATGCTCACAAAAGGTCACAAAGACTATGGGACTGCCCCTGCTATGCTACACCACCGCAGCTCTGATCCACTTCAGCAGGGGGACTAAGTGCTCAAGGCATTCAAAATCGAGCTCCTAACGTATTAAGTGCATTAGTAATAGTCAGAGCTCTGCTAGAATTTCCATTTCAAGGTCTAGATTACCAAGAGGAATGGGCTGTTTGGGATGCAGTTGACTTTAAAAGGGTTTTGGTATTGTGTTGGATCAGACCCTGAGCACACACTCGATCTTTTCAGGATTTACTTTTTCTTTTCCTGCAAAACATGGTTTGCATTGTTTTGTTTTGGGTTTTTTTTGGTGGGGAAGAGAAAGAGTGGAGGTAAAAAAGATAGTTGGAGCACTGTCTGAAATAAATCCAACAGCATATTGCGTGTATCAGCAGCTGTTTACAAGCCTTGCTTTATTTTCACACCAAAAGTATCTGATGACAACCTAAGTGAAGGAGTAACTATAGAAAAGGGAACAGCTGTGACATGAATACCTTTCTTTCACACACTGCACTGTTGTAGATTTGACATCAAAAAGACAATATCTCAAGTTACTGAAAAGAAAAAAGTTCTCCCATTTGGAGAATAAGATCCAAAATGCTCTAAGTTTGTTAAATGTAATCAGGTTTATGTTGCACTGGACCAAGTTTTAAGGCTGCCTTTTCCATTGATTGAAAGCAGTAGCAAGTCCTAAATCTCTTCTGTCAGGTCAGACTATGGCCAGACGTGGCTTCTTAAGAAATTCTCACTCTCCTACGTCCAGCTGTTCCTCCTCTCTCTGGATGTCCACTTTTTGTGCCAGGGCAGTGTTTGCCTGGCCACCGGTGAAGCCTTTTCCTCACCCTGACCCCAAGTTCACAGCACATCTGCACAGACAGCTGTGTTGGCACAACAGAAGTGGCTACAGAGGCTCCTAAGTGGCCTGGGTGCTCCTCACAGCATTCCCACCAAGCAACAGGGCTACAGCCCAGCTTTCATCTGGGTACTCCTGTGCCCCAGTAGCAATACCACAGTCCTCAATCCCAGCCACCAGAACTACATCAGCATTGTTGTAGGACAGAAATAAATGTTATAATTTATTTTATCCACAGTAATGCTGCCAGTCTGGCTGTTTCTCACAGATCTCCTTAGCTAATGAGATAAGGCAGGCATCAGATCTGGCTGTGCTTACAAACCTGCACACGTCCATGTATTTATCTGTGCATTTCAGGCATGGTGAGAAACTCAAAAGCAGTGCATGGGCATGCTGAAAAGTCACACGCAGAAACATTCTGAAAAACTCAGATGCGGTCTGGACTGAAAATGATACAAATCCCCCCAAAATTTGAAATTTTTTTTCCCCAAATGTATACACAATTGGTTTCACAGGACAACTCTTGCAACTATTTTGATCAAAGCCATAATAAAATAACACGGCTCAGAGAAACCCATTCATATTAGTAATATTTTTGCCATTTGGTTCCAAAGAGATGTAGTTAACTGTGTGGATACCTTAGTGAGATAAAGGTCATGCACCAGTGTAGAACATCACTGGTCTTATTTGTAAGGTGGTGTGACAGTTTGCAGAGACTGCAAGGGCCACATTCAGAAAAGGCTACATGTGACTAAAGTGAGAATTCAGAAGAATTTAAGTCTGTGAAATCAAAAGTGAAGTCTGGGAATCTGACTTAAACCTTTGTTTATAATCCAGCACTGTCACTCCTGAATTGTCTGAGAGAAAAAGGTGGTAGAAATAAGGTCTGTCCAGCTTGACAGCTGCCCTATGTATACAAGGATGAAATTACTTCCTCCTTATTTAGACGTTTACAGCACAGACCTCTGTCTCTGAGCTAATTGTCTAGACTCCTCTTATAGTCATTGGAATCAGGCACTTCTAAAAGGAAATTTATCTGACCTGTTTTAAATGAGTCTGTGAGGAGAAAATTCACTATACTTTGGAATGCATTTTCCTTGCCAGAGACCATAGGGTATATGGATGGTGACAGACACTGCAAGTTAGGCAAGAAGGATCCCACTTTGAATAACACATTCCCAGAAAAATTTATTTTGGCATTTCCCAGAGTTAGACTGTAACTAATCCCCATTTATCTTCTGCTATGGGTGGGCAGGAACAGGTGACATGATGTTTCTTTGACCCCTGGGAAGCATTGTGCTTCTTGCAGCCCCCTTGGTTCTGACATCTAAGAAGTGAAACAGTGCAAAATAGTCACTCATAAATGGAAACTGTTGTGTGAAACGTGCATGTCCTAACATCTCACCAGCTTTACAGTTGGTGCTATTTTAGGCATCGACAAATGATTATGTAGCAAAGGTCTGGTAGGGCCAGCAGTAACTGTAGAAAAAGCATCACTTATAAGCTAATTTTGCACTCAAGAAAGATACACATGGTTCTTGTAGACAAATCCAGGTCTTTCTGCCCCATGGCTTACCAGCTGTAAGAGCTCAGGTTTCCTCTTCTGAAACCTGGTACCATGGAGTGACCTGTGCAAGCCTGTGACTCTTGCATGCTTCTATACCACTACAGGCTGAGCGCTCAGCAGTGCCCATGAAACACCCAGAGCACGGCATCCTGCCTGTGGCTGTGTCCTAGTGCTGGGGACAGCAACACACATCCCTGCTGTGTCCCAGTGCCAGGGACAGCTGCACACATCCCTGCTGTGTCCCAGTGCCAGGGACAGCTGCACACATCCCTGCTGTGTCCCAGTGCCAGGGACAGCTACACACATCCCTGCTGTGTCCCAGTGCCAGAGACAGGAACACACATCCCTGCTGTGTCCCAGTTCCAGAGACAGGAACACACATCCCTGCTGTGTCCCAGTGCCAGAGACAGGAACACACATCCCTGCTGTGTCCCAGTGCCAGAGACAGGAGCACACATCCCTGCTGTGTCCCAGTTCCAGAGACAGGAACACACATCCCTGCTGTGTCCCAGTGCCAGAGACAGGCCTTCCAGTGAGTGCATGTGCAACAAAGCCACAAATGAAAAGACTTCCCTACAGCTTTCATTCCCCAATCTGCCCCTGAGGTTACCTACACAGAACACATAGCCTATCCAGATTTTCTCCATGTTTAACTTACTGTTGGGTAGCTGTTGTCATGAATTTGAAATCTGATGCTGAAGATGAATGTGACTGTGATCTACAAATGGATAAATTCGACATCTGAATAAATATACAGAAATTGGTTCAGAGAAGAGAAAAGAGTGACATTATCGTATTTGGGTTATGTTTTGGTGTCTGCACAATTAATTCAGAAAGTTATCTACAGCAAGAGAGCAAGATACTTTTAGCATATGATAGTTCAATATACTGCTAAGCTTCTGTAATCCTTAAGTAGTTCTTTTACAGTGCACTTCAAAATTATATTTTACACGTATGTATGGCAGTTTGTAGTCTACTTAAAATAAATATTTCCCATATATCCATATGCATGATCCACACTTATTTTGTAGTACAAGATGTGCTGACAGAGATTAAAAGATTGCAACACAGCAGAAGGCGTTGTGCTATCTTGCAAGTGCAAAGTAGGTACCTTTATCTGACTCAGTTTTTAGCATCTGTTTTCCGATTCATAACAGCTCTTGTCCCACATAAAACTATAGTCACCTCTCAAGCTTCATTTCTTCAGGCATGACATTTTAGACTCTTTGGGGTTGTAGCAAATAAAAACCTAAATGGAAGTTTAAGCCCCAAGTGTGAAAATTCTTAAACTGCAAAGTTTTCTTATTATAAGTCTTCTTATAGTCTTCAGTACTGCCTTTACACTGGGGCAAATCACCAGAGCCTTTCAAGTAGATTTGAAAATAGCTAACAATACCTGTTTTTGTTAAAAGGATGTAACACCTTGCCTTTTAGGGTGGGGTTAGGAAAAGAACCCTCCTCCCTTTAAACCCCATATTTCCTTCCAAAACTTAACTTCGTTGCAAATCTCCTTGCAAAACTCTAGAAGCAGGGGTCATTTGCTTGCTCGTGCCTCATTATAAAGTTAATCTAAGCAGCTTAAAGTTGTGCCCAGGCTCAGTCAGGAGCGAGGCATGCTGAGTGCTGAAGTGAGCAAGGAGGTGACATGAGGAAGCTTGCTGTGCTTTTGCCCATTTGAAGGGGGTGTCAGTACCAGTTCTTGCAGGGGAGGTTGAGGAATCAGGGCACAGGGATGCCCCCTGGCACTGGTGCTGTGGATTTAGCCTCAGCAAGTCGTAAGGTGTGTTTTATTCTGCTTTGTTATCTTCAAAATATTTTGTCCTGGTGGACCTGGAGGCCGGTAAAATCCAGGCTGGCTCCACAGGAAGGGGAACGGCGCTGCTCTGCTGCTAACAAAGTGATGGCAGTGGAATTACAAATTACAGTAACAAATCTTAATCTTCTATTTTATCTCTTTCCACCTTTACCTCTCCCACTGTTTCTGGCACTTGGAAGGGATTTTCTGACGTTTTTACTGGCAAATAGCTATGGATTCTGCATAACAGGCTCTCTTGTAAGGAGAGCAAGATCAAACAAAGAAATACAATTTAGACGAAAGTAGTATCAAAACTTTCAAGTAAACGAGTGAGACACTGAACTGTGGCATTTCTATTGCCCTTCCCAACACAGGCTAAGAAGAAGGTCCCTCACCTCTCAGCTCATCACCTCATGTGCTTGACAAAGGGAAACCCCTGGAAGCTTGCCGCTGCTTCAGACATATGTGCTGAGAAAGGAATTTGGCATGGAGCAGATGGGCAGCACCTTTGGGTGTCTGACCTGTCCCCAGGGCTGAGGTGGGGGAGGCACACTTCACTGGGATTGCCTGAGCTGAGCACACCCAGCAGAGACTGCAAATCCTCCTTGTTTACTTCATGCTAGCTCTCAGGCAGTAAGTGAAAAGTTTCATGAAGTATTACTACCAAAGCATGAACTACATGAGCAATATTTAATTAAATATTTTAATTAAAGTAATGAAATCCTACATTCTTTCCTAAAGCAAACAAACTCTCTTAAATCATTGCTCATGACATTTATATTTCCTAAATACATTGCCAGCAATGGGAAGAAAAGAACCTCAGGTATGAAAGCCTCTACTTTTCATAATTTCCACAGATTTTTAAAAAATCTCACACTATCTATGAAGGTATTTCACAAGACAGGATATGATTGGCTATTGACTCTGTGGTTCAGCCAATATTTTGAAAGACTGATACTGAAGTAGAAAATTGAGTTTTATTAGTAACCTTGTAAAGAGAATAAAACCTACCCAAGAGAGGAAAATAATCTATGACAGGACACTTCTCTAGGAAGAAGATACAATCTATTTTCTGACATTTTTATATTTTAAATAGCAGTGTGAGAAGATCAGTGAAAAACAATTTGCATTTGATTCAATCCCACAGTATGAAAAATGTTCTTTTGAAAAAGAACTTGACAATTTCTAATTCTTTTGAAATTCCTTTTTCCAGAGCAAATGGCCTTTCCAGATCTGTAGTGTAGAAAAAGAAAAAAATTCTGAAAAGCTAAAGGTTACAAAGTCAAGCACTGTTAGGTGAAGAAGTGACAGAGTTTTTAATAATTTAATATATTACTAAATTTTGCCTATGGTAATCATTGCAGCACATTAATTTTTAAAAAAATTCCTGCCCTAGAGTACAGAAAGTCCTCCCCTATCAGCAGGTATTCTTCAGTCTCCTTTTGTGATTATTTGACTCTAGACTTCATCCACTATACCATTCAAATAATACTTCAAAATCAGGGTCATTAGAGTCCTCTTAGTGCTTTCTCGTTACTTTCCAGAGATGCCAAAATAATTTTTTATAGTTGCTACATAAAAGAACAGTTGTTGATTCTCTTCTCTGATAAATTCATATTGTTTACAGAACTAGTCCTGCAGGAACTAAATGGCAAATGCTTCACAGTTGTGTTAATCCCCTTTCTTGGATGAAAGTGGAACAAGCCAGGGGCAGAATGAGCAAAGGTTGCAGTTGCACCTTGAACCCATAAAGGGAGTATCAGAATCATAACATCCATATGCCTCTAATAAAGATACAATAATAAACATTCCTCTATGCCTTGCCAGTTTGAGGAAATGATACCTTATGCACAAGAGCAGATCTTTTGAAAGGAGTTTATAATTGCTACTGTTTCAGACAGTGAGAGAAAATATTGTGAGCCTAAAGCAAATGGGCAGAAGGGTGTCAGGGTTGAGCACTAGGAACGTTTCTCAGTCCTCCATTCAGTCTTTCTAGGTGCAGCAATTCTCCTCTGAAGGAGCAAATCCTTTGGTTTTCATCCTTTCTGATCCTTTTATTTAAGAAGCTGTGATGAAACATATCTACAGGGATAGCTGAGCTATTTCTGTTAGATGAGTTATATGTTTATGTTGCCAGCAGAACAGACCAAGAAAAAAATTATGGCAAAGGAGATAAAAAATATTTGCATGTAAGATAATGCCATCAGAAATGCATCATCATTTCTAAGCCACAGGGGTTTGTTTGTTGTTATTATTGCTTTTTTGAAAGAGAGGTATTAAGTTCTGAGTCTTACCCATGCAATATGAGCAAGCTCTCACAGGTAGAAGTGGTAATTATAAGGCTTTGCTCATTGGGAAGAATGCTGAAAGCCTGAGGGCCATGGTTTCTTTGTATGGTGTAATTGTACTTCCTTCTCATAAAAGAATGGTACTTATTTCCCATAACAGCCAGGTAAGCATAAATACTTACCCTTAGCAGACCCAAACCACTGTCAATTCATGGCAGGGGAAAGGCTTTCATGGTCCTAACCAATTGCTGCTGGATTGGGGTCACAAACTCTGTCAAATAAAGCAAATAGGTTTATTGCTCTGAATGGGAATGTTCATGAGCTTTGCTATGCTAACTGAGGAGATCAAGCGATATCAGTATATCTGCACCCAGAGTAAGTCAGGCACAAGAGCAGAATAACAAATATTTCATTTGGAACCAAAATATAGAAATCTCCAGCTGGAAAAACTGAGTTGAGGTCGGCACCACATGGAACCCATGTACCTTCAAACCATTATTCAACTTGAGTAGGCTGCTGCTCTCTCAATTTCTGTCTTTTCTTTTGTTTTGAGCTTCCTTAGTTATTTTTTGTTTGTTTCTGGGATTCTTTTAGGTATTTTAATAAACTGCTTGTGGCTCTCAGAAACGGATCTAACACTCTTCAGAAAATTCTCAATTTCAGAGCACTCTTTCCCAAAGCTCTTTTATGATGAATATTCCAGCTGCAGGGTTACAACCTTACAGCAGAAGTAGACTGCAGACTTTATCAAGGATCCTGTACATAACTTTGAAGAAAAATGCAAAAGCCTTAAGTCTTTCCTCTACCCCTGGTTTTTCAACAGTCTTTTATTCCTTGTGATTAATCTGTAAGGAAATAAATATTCTCTCTCTAGGACAAATGTTATTTTCTGTAAGTCTGGGTTGTTTTTTTCATTTCTTGATCCAATCTGGTAATTTTTTTCCATTATCTTGCCACCTACTCTCTGTAAAAAGAGCAGTCTGACAACTTCTATCTCTTTTTTAGAAGTTTTCCAATTAGTCTAATTAAAAGATGATAATCTGTCCCCAAATTGCTCATCTTCCCCCCCACTGCTTTCTCTCCAAGGCTCAGTCATTTGCAGGGACACTCTCCAGGAGTGGTTTGTGTGACTGGACAATCATCAGGTTTAATAACTATCATCATTCTCCTAATGACAGCTTTAAAGATTTCTCCTGTCAGCTCCTGTGGTTTCAGCTCAAGATGAAGGAAGTAGATAATGGCAAACCCCTTCCCCCTGTTTACTGTTCCACTTAACACAGAAGTAGAAGCATCGCAGCACCCACCTGTGGAAAGGCCTCTGCGTCAGGAAAATTGATCAATAGTATGCTTATTTCTCACATTCTTGCTTTAGGTATTAATGACCAAAAAAAACCCAAGAAAAAGCAAAAAAAGCATTTAATTCTGCTTTATTTGGAATTCTGGATAGGAAAAGGCATGGCCAAATAGCAGGAACTTCCCAGTTCATTGACACTACAGGGTTTGAAAGTGTGGGGAAGGGACTTCACCACCTCGAGCATGATCTGTCTGGAGCAGATCAAATACGGCCACAGTAACATTTTTAAACCTGAAGCTGAATGTCACAATCTGACTCCTAATCAGATTCTTGCAGTTAAAATCTTTTTCCATGGGACTGTATGTTTAATAACAACTGAGGGTGGTGTCTCCAAAAATGCAGGGTGTGAGCAGAACCTAAGGGCTCTTCCCTGGTATTCCAGCTGGCTGACACATCTGAAAGAAAACCTCAGCCTGCTCTAGAAAGATGTAGTTGATGGATTTAATCACCTCTTCCTTTATTCATTCATGTAGCAGTGGCCTGTGCCCCATGACTCAGAGCCTGTTGAACTCCACAATGCTTGTTCTCATGAACCTCCATGGGTATTTTATTTAGCCTCCTCCAAAACAATTTGTTTTGCAAAGTTTTCTTTTCTAAACATTCCTCCTTTACAGACATTTGAATAGAAGTTTTCAAAACTCACAATGTGTCTTGAAGCATATTTGGGGAGGGGCAGTTGCAGTACACAATTACAAAAATCAGCAAATTCAATACGGAGAAGGAGATTATTGTGTTCTGGCTACAACTATGAAAGTGGAGACGCAAAAGAAGAAGCTATTTCAAAATCTGAAGGGAATCTGGATTTGGGAGAGTCATGGGCAGAAGACAGCATGGCTTAGTTCACATGGAGCTCGGCAAGAACTTTTCACAAGGCCTGTGTAAAATGAAAACATTGGTAAGCCATGTCTTTAGCTGTTGCATTCCCAGAGAACTGGGTTGGAAACACACACATTTTCTCCACATGGCCATTGCACACCTCCCAGTCCAGAGCTGCAATGTGTCCACCCACCTTGATCTCTGGCAGGGGGTCCAGGGCAGGCTGGCACAGAGGTCACTTGTTCACCTCTGGAGTTGTGCTGTTGGCAGGAGCAGCAGGACCTGTGCCAGGCTGCTCTGCTGGCTCACATCCCCCTCAGCCAGAGCTGCCCCTGCCAAGGGCAGGAATTGCCCACCAGGTGACCAGCCTAACAGGAAAAGAGCAAAACTGGATCTAACCCTGACATGGCTGGTTGTATGCCAAGGCAGGCTTCAGTCTTGCTTGAAGGCAAGTTGTGAAGACATAACAAAGGGCAGCTGTCTCCCATTCAGCCACAGTCCTGCCATGGAGCTCACCTCTCTCTGAAAGACATGAGATTGTTCCTGCTGTCTGGTAATACAATTGAAAATATTTTATTTTCCTCTCGAGTCCTTGAAGATATGTGCATGTGTGTGAGAGAGACTAAGCATAGGCAAACATGACCTTTCTAAATACCTTAGCATAGACTAAGCGTTTTATACTCTTTAAACTGTTCTGTTTTCTTATTTAAAGGACTGGGCTTTAGTTCATTGTAATACTACCTTAGAAGAGAAAGAAAAAAGAGTAGTAAACTTAGGAAAGTTAAATATGTTATAGTCTCAATGTTCTGGTCCAGACAAAGTGAAAATAAGTCTTTTCTTGGCTTCAGTCAGAACCTCATCTAGGCCAGATTGCAGCAGCAACATGAGTGGGAGAAAATTAGTCCTGTATCTATGCTTCTAGCATACCTATATCATAGAGCTTGAGTAACTCACCTTCCTTTCCCCTCAAGAGAACAAAAACACAAATATCCTGGGAAAAATGTAACAAGCAATGTATAAAATGTATTTTTACAGACTACAGTTTGACTGTTTTAGACTACAGTTTGACTGTTTTCTGAGTGCCAGGAATTTTATGAATGAACTCTTTATGATGTTCAACCAATAAACCTCCAATATTTCAAGGCTTTAATTACTACTGCGGGTTTTTTTCTTATTATGTTGGTTTTTTGGCTTGTTTTTTTTTTAGTGTTTCATTTCAAACACCTCCAGCAGGACAGTGTAAATCAGAGAGCTCAGACATATGTGAAAATTATTACTATTACATGTGGTTCATCTCTATTGCCCAACCATAAAATTCAGTGTCGATATTTCTGAGACAATGTGTACTTAACTTTCTTTTGGGGGGGGCAGGTGATAATCTATTATTCCTTTGCACCAGGACCTATCTGTAAAGATGCATATTAGGACTATTTTTGACCACAGAGCAAGAGGAAGTGCAGATATAAATCATTCTCCCCACTACCACAGTCTTTTGGGAAGAAGAAATAGCATACATTAATAGCAGTTTTAGAGAATATTAGCACTTTGTTGGAGGTAACGTGAGGAAGAAGCATAGCTTAGTCTCAGGAACATACAATACTTCAAACATTTCTAAGTGGTATTTCTTCTGGTTAGCTAACAAGGCTGGATTCCTAGGAATAATAGAAGTGCCCTTCATTCTAGGGCACTAGGGCAGTGGTTATTGCTGCTGGATAGGTCTGTTTCTAAGGCTCTTCTCCTTGTTTTCATTCATTCATACAATAATTAATCTTCAGTAATGTGGTAAGATCTCCCACCAAGGCACCAAAACTTTGTCCAGGGGACATGAGAAAGCCTTTTCTAGTTGGAAACACCAGGAAGAACAAAACTTAGCCTAAACCCACCCACAGCAAAGACTTGCCTAATTGCTGCACTAAAGGCACAAGATCTTGGACAAACAGCTCTCTGGCTTAGACCTCTCCTTCCTGGAGTACCCTGGGAATAAATCCAAATATACTCTCTAACACTCTAAGTTCAAATTTTTCAAATTTAAGTAAATGAGAGCAAACCTGCTGCTCTCCCCTGCATCTGAATGAACAGGCATGGGAAAAGCTCAGCTGCAGCATGTTGACCATGATGTGCAGCTGCTTGTCAGAATACAGTCTGGGCCTTGGAGCTCATTTCCAGAGCTCATCTGCAGCATCTGCTTGTAAGAGAAGTGAACCAAGATGATTGCTTCCAGCAATTAGTAGTTATGGGATCTCTCAGGCTAGGGGCTGCATCCAGACTCCCGTGTTTAATCTGTCCTCCATGGGTCTGTCTACACTGCATCCTTATCTCCCTCAAACATTTCTGGAGAGAGTTCTCATTTCTCCTCAAATGGCAGCTGTTCCATAGACCTCATCATGATGGACAACCTTCCATGCACTTGAATAGTGCCATCAAAGATGACATAAGCAGAACTGTGGGTAGTTTTCAAGCTATGGGAACTTCAGATATTTACACAGTGGCTTGACAATGCTTTCGGTCCCGTCCTTTGCTCTTTTCTTAATAGTTAATCATATTTTATTTGCCTTTCTGCCTGTTGCTGAGCACTGAAGAGGTACTTGCAGAGAACTATTCACAATGACATTAATATCACTTTCATGAAAGTAATGAAATAAAATAGAATTTAGAGCTGTCATAACCTTCTCCTGGAGTATTTTGGTTTGATTATATCTCCCACTATTATCACTGGAGGCTGGAGTGCATTTTTGGCACACAGTAGACTTTTTTTCATGGAGCTTTTACTACCAGCCCTTCAAGAGGCTTGGGCAGCTAGCATGAACTGTGTATTCTTATTACTGGGACATTGTGAAACAATATATTGTTAATTTGTGTTCTGTGGAAGCACCCACTAGCTGTGGTTTATTCAAGAGACAGTTTTTTCTCTCTTTTGTTGCACTATTAGCCTGTCTTGCCCCTCCAGAGTATCTCCTGCTCTCAGCAGAACACCTACATTCTTAACTCATGGAGAATAAAATGTGCTTTTCAGCTGGGAACCCACTTCACAAATCTGTGTGTGAATATTTCCAGTACAACAGACTTGATATTTTACAAAAATATGCATATTCACAGCCATATTTTATGCAAACATGTACATACCATTAATATACGAATTTCATTAGTGTCTCTTGATTGGGTCTAGACAAAACAAGGATGTCTTCAAGGGATACAATGAGAAGAGTTCATTATGCATATGCAGTTAAGTGGGATGAGATCTGTAAGCAGAACTAATATCTCTCATTAGACAACTGGTGTAGTCTGAAAAAATCCTCAAGTTCTTGGGCTCCTTGAATATTTAGATCTGAAAGAAAAACCTCAGCTATAAAAGCTAAAGACAAGCACAGACCAATTGCTCAGAATTTAGTTAAATATGTATCAATTAGATAATCATCTAAAAAATGACAGCTGGTATCCGTGAAGTAGAGGTAGAGTACCACTAGAAAATGTAGAGTTAGGGTTATTTTTTCCTCAGCACTTGGATTTTATCAACATTGAATTTCATTTGCAATTTTATCACCCTGTCTCTCCAGTAATGTGAAAGCTTTCTTCAGCTCTTCACAGCTCGCTGTAGATCTGATTATTCTGAATAACTTTGCCATCAGCAACCTTTATCACCTCACTATTCCTTGCTTTCACAAGATGATTTACATTAAGGATCCATACACTCTCCTTTATTAAACAATAATGGCATACTGGCACTGTATGGCACTACAGCCACAGTCTGTGCTGTACTCATCCTTAAGTTTTTTTAAATCTTGAAGTAAAAGGAATTTTCATGAAGATGGCCATCACAAAATGAGATGGTTTTTTGAGTACTTGAAAATGTTTGAGCAAGGATTCACTTGACAGCTCTGCTTAAAAATAAAATGAAAGCCAGAAAACTTGGGAGTGCAGTACAGCTCCTCTGGAAAATGCTTGTTTACATCTGGTGAAGCTCTAGCCATGTATACTTTCTGCTTTTAATTATGCATTGCATTCTGTAATTTTTCAAGGACTATTACAAAATGCTTTCTATTTCACCCTGAGCTGTAAATTTATTGACCTGTACCTCCCTAACTTGTGAGCCAGCAACTATATCTGCTGATTTTGGGCCTTGTAACAGGGTGAGCTTTAGTGGAATTGCATCTGCTGTGCTTTCAGATCTATCTTTGATTTGATCACTGGCCAAACAGAGGTATGGAGGTTTGGTTTACAGTAATCTCCTATATCTCAGCATGGAACAACAACAACAAAATCTATTCACCGGTAATAAATTACTTGAAGCGTGGATTGACTTTTCTGGCACGAAATTCAATTTCATGATTGGTCATAGTATATCCACATAAGAGTTGTCTGGATTTCTACCAAATATTTAATGTAGTCTACATGTATCTTTGGAATTGGAAAAGCTATTATTTAAATGTTGTAATCTGTATCTCAGATAGAGTAGTGTGCCTGCCAAGCATGGTAGTTGGAAAATATTAATTATCATTATTTTCATGTTCTTTAAGATTTGATAGCTCTTTTTCTGGAATTTCTTTGCCTTTTAAATTTTGTATTAAAAATTTGGGAAATATAAGGACTACTAATTTTCACTCTTGGAAAGATGAATTCTACTGACATACTAAATAAGACATCAGTGACCGTCCACTGCAGACCCTGAATCTTTCTATCCCTGGGCCCTACGTTTTCTGTGCTTGTCTTCTGTAAGGGGAACAATAGATGGGCACCTTTCCAAAACATTCCCTACTTGGCAGCAAAATAAGACTTCACCCACTGTATGGATTGATGCCATGCACTCTAGGTTACAACAGCTGGAAATGTTAATCCTTGATTATTATCAGGGGGCAGCTGAATAATCTCACTGAATAATAACCTCACTGAAATAAGTGAGGAAACTGATGTTTCTCAGTACCACAGTGCTATGCCCTCTGTTAATCCATACTGTGTCAGTCTAAAGCAGAAAACAAATGCAGAGATCCTGAATATTTTCCCTACTATAGTGGTTCCAATACTGCAAGTCAGCACATTAAATCAGTATAATGTTCACTTAAAGCTCGTATAATCTAATGTGAGACTGAAATGAATTATGATGCAGCATGTAAGATTGCCCCCAAGCATTTCTGCATGTAGATTTCCCATTTACCCTTGAGCACTTCCTCATTGGTTACTCCCTCTTCAGCTCCTACAGGTTTTTTTAGAACCATATTACATAGGAAATTATTTTATAATGAAAACAGATTGGGCAGCAGGTCGAGCGAGGTGATTCTGCCTCTCTGCTCCAGTCTGCTGCCAGCCCCACCTGGAGTGCTGCATCAAGCTCTGGGGTCCTGAGTGCCAGCAAGACCTGTTGGAGCATGTCCAGAGGAGGGCCACAAAGATGATCAGAGGATGGAACAAATCTTCTATGAAGACAGGCTGAGGCAGCTGGAGCTGTTCAGCCTGGAAAACAAAAAGGCTCCAGAGAGAGCGTGGAATACTTGTACATACCAGAGACCTATACGAGAAGTGGAGAGGGACTTTTTACAAGGACATGTAGTGACAGAACAAAGGGGCATGGCTTTAAACAGCAAGAGAGTAAATTCAGAGTAGATAAAAGGAATAAATTGTTTCACAGTGAAGGAGATGAGACACCGGAAAGACAGGTGGCAGATGCCCCATCCTTGGAAACTCGTTGTCAGCTTGGGTGGGATTCTGAGCACCCTGACCTACTTGAAGATGTCCCTGCTTATTGCAGAAGTAGGTGGAACTCCATGACCTCTAAAGGTCCCTTTCAACCTACAACCTTTAAGTGATTCTGTGATTTCAATTTCATTAAAAAAAATTAAATGGAAAATGCTGAAGAACAAGTGTGTCCTTTGAAGTGTTTTTAATGGAAGGTAGAAGGCTATATTCTCTCACTTGTGCCACTGGAAGACCTAAATCTCATTGCTTTAACTTTCATAAATAAATAAGTATCCTGCCAGAACTTTATCACTTTGTAGGGAGGTTTAGGAATCATAAGAGAAAAGTGGTTTGGTGTCCATAGTGAGAAAAAATTACTAGCTTCCAGATTTCTGTTTTTCTTAAACCCATTTTTTTAGAGATATGCTTTCAAAAGGCAAGATAGAAACATGCATGGTAATAACTAAGAAAAATGTTGCCAGATTCTGCTGATCATATTTAGACAGTGTTTCATTTTGGATTCAGTTCCAGTCAAAAAAAGGGCTATGTGTCTAAATCTAGGACTGTGAGAAAAGACCCTGTTCATCTTTTGTGAAAATGGGATTCTCATAAACATCACAAATGCCTCGCCTTTCTATTTGTCAAGAAAGGAAGAAACAAGCCTCCTCTAAACCTGGGAAACGGGTAGATTTTATAAAGTGGAGTTGTATTTAATTTAATTTAGTTATTAAGGAAAAAGACTGAATTTTGTTATGTCTCTTTCCCAAGATAAGGTGATGGAAACTTTAAAGACCAGATGGAAATTTGTTTTGAAAGGATATAATTAAGGATCAGGAAAAAACTAATCTGGATTTAAATAGCTTAAAGATGTTGTTGAATGTATTAATACAAGAAAACATTAAACTGCAATGCAAGTCAGAGGGTTTTTGAAAGAAGGCCAAGAACTCCAATCTGTGAGCAGTCATAGTGAAATTTGGTGCATTAGGGAGATAATCCATATAAATTGATGACAAAATTATTTAAAGAATTTTGGTTGCAAGTTTTGATCTTGGGAAATTCAACACTCAAGTCTTTCTGGTTCATCTTCTTCTCCATCATCTCTCAGGTCTTGATTCAGTGAAGCTAGAATAGAAAATCCTGTTACTTGAAAAGTCAAAAATTCTTTTATATGTATTTATCTACATATCTGTATATCTATCTGTGTTATGCAGGTTTATAATATATATGCATGTGCTAAATATGTATATGTTATACATGTATATATTAAATATGTGTAAAGGTGGCGTGTGCTTAAGTAGTTTGCTAAGCTGAACTGGCTTGTAGAGTCGTGGGACATAAGGACCATCTGGTTTTAGACATTCCCAAGATCATTAGCATATTCTGAAATTAGTACAAGCCTGATATTTCCAGCTCCCTGTGAGATTCTGTTGTGTGAGACATATCCTGAAGAAGTGGTCAGTGTGCCATCATGTGCACTGCTCATCCTATAGGTAAGAATTTATCACCTTTCTGTTGAAAGTTTTCAGTAAAACCATGGTAAATACGACATTGAATTTTTGGTAGATTTCTTTTCTTCTAAAGGAGGGGATGTGTGAATAGGTGAGGGCAAAGAGCTTGATTCCTTTTACTTTTGCCATGGTGAGGTGTTTGATGAATAAAGGTTTAAAATTTAAGGGTAATTTGAAACATCTAATGGATATTTCTAGGGCTGCTTGGGAGCATTTTTGTGTTTGCTTTTATTTTATTAGTGCTTCAGATATCTTTTACCTAATTAAATTTTTAAATTACAAATAAATAAGAAAAAAACCCCTCTCACGCCTTATCCCTAGCCTTAATGAAATGTTAATTTAATAATTCTAAGCATATGGCAGTTTTAAATTATGGATCTGACATAATAGTTCCAAGTGCAATAAACTGTCATGTAAACTGTGATTAAGCACCGTAAGAATACCAACACCCACCTATTGTGTTAGAAAACCACTTTTACAGCTTGTGTCAGCGAGGCAATCTCTCAAAAGATTTGTACTAGTTAACCCAGCCCTCTCCCCCGCACTAAAACATGGCACAGGCAGGATTTGGCTGGGTAAGTGCAGGAGACAATCCACTACAGCACTGCCCTTGGTGGCCCATCCTGGTAGGGCATCAGCCCTGGGCTTTCTCTGCCCTGGGACCTGCAGCTCTGGAGGGATGCTGCTGCTCCTGCTGCTTTGCCTCAGGCCTCACTGACCGCTTCCCCAGGGAGCCTTCCCCACAGTCAGACATCCCAATCAGCAGCACTATTTGCTTATGGGATTCCTCCCTGCACATCACAGTGTACTGTTTGCTCACCCCAGCCATTACCACTTTTGCTTTGCTGAGAATCACATCAGTGAACTGAGCTCTCCAAAACAGGCTATGAGAGAAAAGCAAAATAATTTTGTATTCCTTACCCTGAAATCATACATAAATTTATTCCCTCTCACCCTCTTCAACATGTGATTCACACTTGTGCTATGTCCCCTGCCACTCTCACTAGGGTCAGTCCTGGTTAAAGAAGGTCCCACATTCCCTAAGACACCTTCTTTTAATCCCTTACCCTCCTTAACTCACTCATCCCTTCAGCTGGGCATGAACAGATCTCTTCAGGGCAGTGCAGCTGCTTGATCCCTCATGTCATTTTGTGACATGGCTTCACAAATAACTTAATCAACCAGACTGAGAAGGAGAAAGACTCAGGAGGGTGGCGGTGGGAACCTGAGGATGGGAACCTCTCAAACCAGCTTTGCCAGCAGAGATACTGCAGTATGGAACTACACCCCTAGGGCACTAAATGCAATATGCCAAATTGCAATCTAAAGCCAGAACCTCAATTTTTGAGCACTGTAAAACAGATGATAATAACCACAAAAAACTTTTTTTTTTTTAAATACCTAAATGGCTTGTGCTAACAAATCTGCTATATCTTAGACTACATCTTAAAATGTTACAAAAACATCAGTCACGAGCTTGTTGAAACTGTTTAATAGAATTGTGGCATACCATCTTAGTTTGTTCTTTGTTTTTTAAAGGGTCATTTGGTATTGGTTTATTAACTATAGATGGCTGTTGAGCCTGTTAATCAGAAACACAGAAGCACCCTGTGCACAGAGGTACATTCTCAATTAATAGAGATGGGACTTCAGGGAAGTCTGCACTAGCATATTTCCAACATGTATGGCAGTATCTTAACCATTAGGCCATTCTAGATTTTCCCTCTGTGTTTTTTTTTAAACAAGTATTCTATAGCAGTTTAATTTAGATGTATTGTAGAAAAGTTCACTGATCATTTTTTATGACTGACAGCAGGCAAAACTGGAAGGTCTGTGATGGCTTGACAATTATGCTCAATATTTTTTTTCAGTCTTATTTTAGATTAAATAACAAAACAAAATGGTTTCTTAATTCAAACATTAAAGTCTGGTCTATCTTACTGGACTTCTTTTGAATATGCCAGTGGTTGCTTAATGAAGCAAATAGTGATTGTGAAACATGGAGAGATAAAATAAAATCTAAAATGAATAGCACACACCCTATTACAGTCAAGCAGGAGATAAAGTCTGATTGTGTTAATAAATGACAGGATCCTTTTATGAATGAGAGGAATAATTAATTGAAATTAACTTAATTTTTTAGTGTATTTTTAATTAAGAATATGCCTTGCCATTTCATTAATTAGGTGAAAATGTTGTCACAATCTGTACCTTTTGTTTGTATGCCTATACACAGATTCAGATAGGCAGTGCAAATGCAAACCTCCTCTCCAGAAATCATCATAAATCAAACATAATCATGCTTGAATGGTCAGTTTGTCACTGCTGGGGAGGAAGCCAGCAGGCCCCCTCTTGTAAAGAACCACTTTGGCATTTTGAGGAGGCTTGGGAGGGGTATAGAGAGGCACAGTCCCTTTTGGGATGGGTTGTTGTTACAGGAAAGAAAAGTCCCCTTGCAGCCTCTGTGTAGTTTGTAAAAAATTTTAATTCACTTTGAAAATAATTGGCCACTCCCTTAAATGAAAGATCTATCTCTGGAGTCCAGTCTGGGCTGTCCATCAGCTCTGTCACGCATATTCAGGAGGTTCAATCTAAGAGTCTCTGTTTTGCTGCTTCCTGGCCTACTAATTTCTGCCCAATCATATTTTACAAATCCCAGCTCACTATGTGAAATGTTTCCACATCAGGCCAGCTTTTAGGGTTGCTTCTACACTGTATTTGACACATTGTACTTTTAACAGTAGCTACTACAGAGATTTGATTTTGAGCTCATTCCTTACTCTTTCCATGACACTTGGTAAATCACGTATTTTTGTAGGTTAGATCTGAAAAGTTCCCATATGCATTTCCGAGTTTCATTCTCAGACTTTGCTGAAGGTAAATCAAGAAGAGGGGTGAGCAGATTAAAGTGACAGCAGACCTGTCAGGTGTTTCATGTGGCTCCAGGAAGGCTGTGACCACTCAGTGAGCACCAGGATAAGGTCCAGCTTCCAGGGCCAGACACTCACTCTGGCAGGTCTCTGCCTCACATGGGTGTTGCACCTTGGCCCCTGCTCCTTCTTCTGCTCTCCAGCAGTTTCTCAGAGCATTGGTTGGATGTCTGTGAACTGAAACCCATGCCCAAATCTCTTTTTCCCTGTTTAAACCTATGTCCAGGTTCAGGATGAAATTTACTTTGCCCCAAATATTTTGGCAATCTAATCTCCTCCAATTCAATGGAAAACAAAAAGTGCTGAGCCTTCTCTTGTCACAGCTCCACATGGTCTGAAAAAACAACCTTAAGAAAGCTACAAAACAGAAAACAAATTTTATTTCACTGCTTCATTGTCATTTTTCTATCTCCTTCTGTACATTTTTTAATTCCCTGCATTGCCTGTGAGACTTAGCATTTGTTGACAGCAAGCCTCACCTGTTTACCTGAAAACCCTCAGGATCATGAGGGCTTTTAAGCTCAGCTTCCCTGAGTGTTTAAGCCTCTCCAGTTTTAAACTTATGTGGAAATATCAGCATATTTTAATTAATACTATTAAAACATTTATCAGCAGAAAAAATGCTGAATTAATTCAACATGCAGAGTTGCCATAATTTTTCACTTTAGCTTTATCTAGTCAGACCCTGAAATTGCTACAATTTATAAAAAGGAGACTCCTATGTATAGATAATTTGTAAAATTTTCAATTTATTCTTTTTTTCATTCTTTTTAATTCTTATTTCCTTCGGAATAAAGGCAGGCTAGGGATTAAATCTGCTTAGATCTTGCCTGAACTTCAGTTCAGGCACTTAGAACCCAAGTAATCCTCAGCCTGTGAACCACATGTGCCTCTTTACCAGGACTGCCTGGCCCTGGAGCTCTTTATACTCACTAAACAACTCCCTGACTGGTTTGGGAATTCTCCTGGCATGTATCCTGCTTTGTACATATGATCTAGAAAGAAGCAACAGAGAATTTTATACACTATTGTCTAAATTTCCTTTGCAAAAATTCAGTGAAATTATAACTAAATTAAGACAGACACAGGGAAATGAGAGGAAGAATAAGGTAAAATAAGATTGTGCCCACTTCTAATTTAGGAGTTTTCAAATTAGTTGGACCAAATACATTTCATATAGGATATTTGAGGCACTGTCTAAAGAAATCACAAAGCTACTGTACTTGAAAAATGTTGGTGAATGATGAGGTGCTGAAAGATTAGTAAGGACAAATATACCTTATAACATTTAAAAAGAGTCAAGTAATTGAAGACTAATCAGCTTGATTTCATTTCCCAGATAATATCCTGGAACAATCAGTCAAATAAGTATTTGAAGTCAGTTGGGTTAAATGTATGCTCCAGAGCAAGCTAGGAACTCAGTCTTGAAGAAAGTAAAATTAGGAAGGTGTAAACCTATCTGTGTATGCATATCTGGGGATCAGTTATGTATAGAAACATTCAAGGGCATAAGAGGAAATGAGTATTCTGTAGAAAACCTTAGAAATCAGATTGCATTGCATTCATGGCTTTTATTACTTCACAGATAATAATTGCTTCTTTGCAGCTTAGAGGAGAAAAGACTGGAGAAGTCAGGGAATAGAGGGAAAGACCAGACTAAGCAAGTGAATATTTTTTATCAACAAGTCAAGAACAATCATTTATCTGTATACAGGACTGGTAAAAAATAGGGAAGTATGGGTTTAAATTGCAATATGAAATGCTATTTAGATGTTATAAAACCTTATATGGAAAGTTTATGAAATAATGGAAGTGAGAACCAAGGAGGCCCTGGATATGCCACCAGCAGACATTTTTAACTTGTTAGATCACTGTATATCAGACGATGTATAGCTGATTCTGTCTTCTAATAGAGGAATGCAGCAGATCCTTCTCGAGAAACTTCCATCCCATGATTCCATTATTGCATGAAAATGGCAGAAACACATGAGCTCACATAGAAAAGATAACCATTTGCAAGTAATCCCTAAATTCTTGAAACAACACAACAGTCTTTATCACAAAAAGCTGAATCCACTGGCCTCCCTTTGACATTAATTTTCTTAGCCTAAAATACACTGATGTTAACAAAAAGCCCTGTTTTGTCCCAAGCTGGAGAAGTTTTCCGTAGCATGCTCCAAGAGAGCAGGAGTAGCAGAAAGGACAAGATTCTGCACAGGTCACAGTAGGTTCTCAGCAGAGGTGGATGGTTTGCTACAGTAAATAGAGTCTTAGATTACAGCTAAGCAGGTGGTGAATAATTTGGGGGAAAGTGTATGTGATTTTTGCAGGGCACACGCTGCTAAGCTGGAGTGTGTGTGAATAGGCACTGTAAACTGAGATGGGTGATCTGAATTCCTGAGAAAGTTCTCTAGAATCTATCTGGCTGCACCACAGAGTACAAAGTAAAGAAGGGGAAAATGTCAAGCACAGGAACTTAAAGAAGCTTCTTTAATTAGAATACATCTGCTTTTTCATCACAGCAGTCTTCTGGAAATCCATCATAAAATGACCAGCATGGAGAATATCTGAAAATAAATGCTTCAGGGAAGAAAAGCTTTTTTTTTTTTGTCAAAGGAAAAAGGAAATTTCTTTCTCTTCTTTTTCCCTGAAAGGCTTAGAGGACCATTTAACTCTTCTGTTGTTTTATGTCTACTGTGGTTGTTATTTTATATTTACCATGGTAAATGAAGGACAGCAGTTGGTTAGCACTGCACACTCGTTTGCATTAATCTCATGAAATGCAGGAAAAAGAATAGATTTACTTATTGTCTTTTGCTCAGACAAAGTATGCTATGTAAGTATTATTGTTGCCACTAGAAACACCATTCAGGTGCATAAACATGCAATAACATCCCTGTGCTATCTTTAGCACAGACAAATAATTCTGGTCACTATGGTTTGCTTGTCAGTTGTTGAATTTCTGCTGCTGTTTGGCATTTGGTTGTAATTACCTGTTCATGTGAATTAAAAGATTGATTGCTGCAGTCAGCAACTGATACAGAACAACAAAAAAGGGATACATTCATACTGAAATTTTATGTAAGCGTTGTTCCAGAGGGAAAAGAACATATGCAACAGGAAAATTGAGAAGACATCTGTCACGGTAGTCAAGCCTCTATCAAGCTTGATAATGATTATGAATCCATTACCACTGATATATTGCATAAAGCTGTGGGAATGGGAAGCTTTTCACATGACAGAGAGTGTAATCAACATCCAACAGAAGTAGTCCCATCACACACACACCTGCTGCGTGCCTCACATCCGAACATGTCATTTGGAAATCGAAATGTTATTGGCATGGCAGAAGGAGACAGACAAATAATGAGATTCGCTTGTGAGCTATTTTATTCCTCTGCTAATGAGGTTTTCTAGTAACTAAACAAGCATTTGGTAACTTGCATATATTCCTCAGAATGTGTTGACAATACATCATTTAATCAATACATTTCAAATGCAGCTGAGCAATATTTCCAAACTGTTCCTTATGAACAAGGCCCAACTGCTTGTAACAGAGAAACATATTTCATTCCGATATATTTATGTTTATATATGCTTTTCTGGGAATTTATACTACTAGGAAAAGAAAAAAAATCCCACAAAGTAATAAAACCCCTTGCATTATGTGGGCATGAGTGTGTACCCTAAAAATGGCTGCAAAAGTCTTATTTAGAATTAAGCAGAAAATACTTTTATCTTTTTTTCCCCCAGAATTCAGGGCTGAATTCAAGTGTATGTAACAAAAATAGGAGCCTGTGATTGGAAGACAAGAAAACACTAGAAAATTTCATCTAAGAAAAAAATCATGCAACTCAGAATCTGCTTAAATAAGATAAAACACAAGTTTTTTGTGGTGGGTTTATGCATATGAACTACAGTTCATGTTTTTGAAACAATTTCAAAATTTCCCAAAATATGCTTACCCAGCATGAGAGTTTACATACACACATTTACATATGCACATACACAGGATGTTTCAGCATATACATACATATACATATATATATAAACAAAGCATGACTCACATGAATATCTTATATAATATATATTAAATGTTTCAGCTAGTATTAAGGTATTTTTTCCTTCTAAGTGTTTTGAATTATTTGTGAAAGTCACAAAATTATGTCATGTTTTAACCTTTTGGTTACAGGCATTTTTTACACTTGAGTAAGCAAATTGCTACTTTTTCCATTTGATTTATTTACATCACTAAAGAAAAGGAAGCATTGCTGTATAAACTAAAATAAAAACAAAACTTCAAGCTTTTTAAAATTATGGAAGATGTATTAAAATGGCTATGTAAAATATGTTTTTTGCATTTTTCTTTTGCACAGAAACATTCTGGCAAAATAGACCGTCAGAGATTAAATCCTATGTTTTTTGGGGACAAAAGTCTTAAGAATAATAAACCACTATAGTGGTGAGATAGTGAAACAATGCTACAAATAGCAAACCAAAAGTAATTTAAATTTTTCTCTTAGACACAGCATCAGTCTAATCTCTGAGTGAAAAAAAAATACATAAACATCACTTTTGTTTTCAAATGGCCATAGATAGTCTAGCCAGGATGAATCAAAGGAAAATCCATATTGTCATTGTTCTTCAAAAAGAGACAGATGTTATATGAGACAGAAAAGGAATCCTAATTTGGTAAATATGAGGAAAGTTTGGGTAGCTTTTATTTTATTTCATTTTTCTTTTCTTAGCATAATACAAAGAAAAATTGTGACTTAGCATAGGATCTGTTCCACTAGACATGCTCTGAAACTGGCTACTGGACTGCATCCTTTGGGTGAAGGAGCACATGGTCACAACTGTGCTTAGCTCAGGACTACTCAGCACATCCATGGCTAGCAAAGCACCAGATCTCCAGAAAACTCAGGTGGGAATATTCAGAAAAGAAATTTGCCAGTATAGGCCTCATGCGAGATGAGAAGAGTGATTCAGACCAGCAGCAGTTGGGAGAGATCATTGGTTCTGGGGCTGATAAGTGGGACAAGAGTTTTTATTATTTCTCTTCTCAATTCCTTTTTGATACTGTAGAGTCATCTTGAGTGTTGGTTCTAGCTTAAGCAGCCCTTAAATCCTGCCTGAGAGCAAGGCATATAATCAACTGGCTGTTGTTAAGAAAGATCACCAAATACAAACAGGTGCAGAAGCAGGAGGAGTAGAAACTGGGAAGAAATGGGGATGGTGAGAGAAAGTAAAGGAAGAAAAGCAGTAGTTTTTTGGTTTTTTTTTCTGAAAAGAGATGTGTGGAAAAGTTGCTGCATATGTTAATGAGTTCATAAGTGTGATGTTTTGCATTGTATCAGCTGTGTGTGAAAAAAACAGAAAAAATGCCTTTCTGAAACATCTGTAATCTATTATAGAAATCTGTAATTTCTATAATTCTAAGATCATGGTTTGTAGCTTGAGATCTAAATCTTGGAAAAAGATTCTTTAGGATTCATTTTAACTTAGAAGAAACAGCAGCAATTGGGAGGCTATACCACAGAGCCAGAGAAGAATGAAAGTTCTGGAGATAAGACAATTCTATGATGGTCTTTATTGACTAAACCACAAACGTACAGAAACATGCAGTAGCAAGAATGTGCTGAAGATATTAGGAGAAAATCTGAGGAGCACAATGAGACTGAGGTGTCAAGAAGCAGAATGTGCTAGGGGTGGAATGTGGGAACCCAGGATGGAGGGAATATTCCTCTCCCTATCCTGAGGACTCCTGACCCGCAAGAAAGTACCCTTTCAACCTCTGTCCATGGAGAAAGCTTCCAAAGCTTTCTGAGGAGTTGGAAACAACTCAAGTGTGAATTAGACAGTAATGGAGTTAGTAGTTATTATTTAGTGGAAACGTATTTTTTAGTTTTTATATACTATGGGTGTAAGTGAGGGCTCAAGATGGAGGATTGTGGGCATTGCCTCAGTTTCCCTTCTCCTTCACTTCGTTTTCTGTAGTGTTGAGAGCACAATCTCATTGGGTAGAGTTTGCTGCAGTGCCACATTACCTGAATGGATTGATAACCAGTTATTGGTAGAAAAGTAATAGCAATATATATTTAGAATACGTAGTGTTAAATAATTGGATTGTTTGTTTTGTATATAAGGGGACATTTTGTCTCCTTGAGGGCAGAATTGCCTCATGTTTGCAAGAGATCAGAGCCTGTACCATCTATGGCTCAGAACTTATGATAAGATATAATAAACAATCCCTGAAGACCGAAAAGGAGTTCCTCTGCTTCATTCATAAAACAAAAAAACAAGAACTCAGGGGGCTGGCCTAGTTAGGAATAACCCGGCAGTGGAAGACATCTCAGCACATACTCTGTGGACAGGGCTGCTGCATCTGCAAGAAGACAGAGAACTGACCACAGCCAAGGCTGGTTACCTCTTAAAGGAAGAAGAATAAGCACACATGAGGTTTTTTTCATTGTGATGTAGGTTTCTGCAGCACACCCTGCAGTAACACCCACATCCATTTAAGAAATATTACTCTTTTCCTAAGTAGTCACTGACATTTATTTCTGGCAGCTGCTCAAAGGAGATTAAGTGAGTGGAATACTGGCTGGAATAAGAATGGAAAAATTACAACATAAAAAATATAGAGGTCTTTTGTAAAGGGTAGATCTATAGGTAGATGGGCTGGTAATAAGCTGGTACGTCATGCTTCAAATCAGCTGTTGTACATAAAATCCATTAGCACTTGCCCCTACTAACATGGGATACAGAGAGCTCTTTTGCTATGCCTCACTCACATGCACATTAATTTTTCTCTAGTGTCCCAAGGAAGACCTTCTATGTGTTCTGATATACATCCTTCATGACCACCCCAGAAATGTCACTTAGTCCACTCTGCCCCACTCAGTGTGGTGGGGGCTCCATGGCATACGTGGCCAGGAGCAGCGTGGCTGTGCTGTGCTCCCTGTGCCTGTACTACCAAACCCTGCTGAGGGCAGGGCTGTGCCTTGGCAGTGCTCCCAGTCCTGTGGTGCCTCTTCACAGCACAGCACTGGCCTGAGCCAATGGACAAGTTCTGACAGAGCCAGCTTATGGCTCCCTACAGCCCCTCCAGACTGTGTGCACACCCTTGCAGAAGCACACATTTGTAAGCAAGCCTCAGTGGCAGGGGCCAGTGTTTGTGAGCCAAATTTTGGAAGCAGCACTAAATCTCCTAAATCCTATCTAGTCCTTGGGGGTTCTAGCATAAAGTGCTTTCAAGTCAGTTGTGTGAAATAAGCAGCAGTAAAAATCCTTGACTGCATTTTTCTTTTTGTTGTTATTTTAGTGAGATTGAGGTGGATTGGGTTTTACAACTTCCTTCAGCCAGAAAATACCTCCTTAGTTTTTGGATTTTTTTCTTTACTTAGTAAATATGCTTAGATGAAATGGAAATAAAATGTTAAATTTATAATTCAAAAAATACTTAGTGAATACTTAGTGAATACAATTCACGAAATATGTATATCCCTAAAGGACAGAATTTGCCTCACTAAACAATATGTATTTTAATTTTTGTGTTGAATGAAATTTGATGAAACAAAGGTCCAGTAAAGGAGGTTTGAATGCACTCTTTCATCCTTGAAAGAATTGCTATTAAATAAAAATTGATGGGTTTATGTTTACACATTCATTCATGTAGTGCAAAATTTGCCTATATAAAATTGTCACAGGTCAGTCCATCAGAAAGATTATTCCTCCCATTCTGTTTTTCTGCCAGCATTCCTGAAAACAATATACTGTTCATATCAATGCTTGTGGAAACTGAATTTGATAAAAGTGAAAAGGCAAGTTCATTTCTCTGGGCTAATTTTATTTGGAGATTTTGATGCTGCTGTTTCTGTGTCTGTGCTGTAAACAGATTGAGTAGCATTGAAGAAACGAATGTGTCTGTGCAACAATAATTAAGCTGAGTATCTCGACCTTACAAATTTGTCTTTTCAATCTACATCCATTTTGTTTCATAATTTTATTCACAGGCAGAAAGTTTTTCGATATTTACATTGATGATGTCAAACAACAAACTTATTCCGAATTCTTTGAAGTTAGTGAAATCTCTTCCGTTTATTACCACAGGATTTCATTTCATCCTAGTGAGATATATGAAAGTATATAAAAACTAAATGTACTTTTCGATGGATGGAAAGGATGGCATCTTTTCTTTAGTGAATTCATTGCACTTTATAACAAAGGTAAGCCAAATCAATCTAACTTTGACCATTTCCAACTGAATCTCTTATTTGCTGGTACACAATTTTGGCAGGAACATAACTCTGTTTATAGTGAGTTTTACCAGTGCTTACAAGAAGGCTAGGAATAGAAAGACTACAGAGGAGCTTTTGATCGTGGTGTTCATAAGGACATCCTTTAATCTGATTTAAGTATTATAAGAGCTTTTTTTCTTTGTCTTCTCTTCAGCTCAGACATACAGTAATTATTATGAAGTATTTTCCTTGAGAGGTTCAATTATTGACATGCATTATTTGCAGTAATTTGTCTTTTTACTGACAATAATATTGACTAAAATTAAAAAAAAATTAATTAATGAGCCCTACATGTAATGTTATGAAGTATGGCCAAACACTGATGTTCGTCTTCTCATAAAGGGGAAGGTACATATGTGCATTAACTGAGTTTGATAAATATACTCACGACATAATTACCAACAGAATATGCTGCACCTCATTGCTGAATTCGTCTGTAACTTTTCATGATGACTCACATACTAAAGGAGCAAGCTCTTAGAAGAACATAAATATCAGATTCTACTTGTCCACTCAATACTTGAAATGATTCAACAGGTCAAGTGTTTACGCAGGTTGTTTTCTTGCAAATCACTTCAGTAACATATACAAGCAGCAAATACTCATTTTCAGTGGTTTTGTTCATTGGGCCATGCAATGTGAGATGGTTGTTTTGTTTTTTTGAGAAAGAAAATTAGTGTGTAGTCTGCTATTTGAAAACAGAACAATAATCCATTGCAGAAAAGCGCAACCAGTTTCAATTTAAAAGAAGAAAGGGCTTTCCTATGTACTTTTGGCCTCCCTTATTAAGCTTACTAGAAAACTATAAACTTTAGAATTCTAAAGATGAATATAAAACAGTGCAGCATGAATACTGACGCCCTCAGCCTATTGCTAAAAAAGTAATTCGTACAGACCATTGTTGATTTCAGCCTTTAAAAAAACATGCTAAAATTCTTAGGTTACAAGCAAATTAATGCTGATTATATGGTTAGTCAAAAATTATACAAGGAAAGAGAAAGACCGTGACTACTCACATTATCAAGTTCTATTCAAAGGCAGAAAGGTATCTTAGATAATATATGCTGATATGTGCATCAATTCAAGGCAAATCTAAGGTAATCTACACATAACTTTGGTTTGGCTTGAAACATGAAGCATGAAGTCTTTCATATTTTTCATACTCTAGTTGAAAATCTATTCTTGAAGGACTATCAATGTCTTTGATGTTATTGCCCTGAATTCAGAGAATGGCACTTTGCTAATGCTGCAGAAATTCTGCTTTCTGAAAGTCTGCCCAGAGACTTACATTGAGCTGGTCAGCATTTTCCTCTTGCTTTTCTATCCCATGGAAACTGGGGTCTCATCAAAAAGACAGGTTGTTGGGTTTTTTCCTATAAAAATATATGGATTTCATCACTCTTATTGCTTTGCCCATTTCTCTACCCTTTTTAGCACACAGGTGTCAAGAACATGGGTTTGGGAAGTGAAGAGCTGACCAGCACTCCCAGGTACCCCAAAGTGTCTCTGCCAGCTGTGACCAGATCTCAGGCAGCAGCCACAGGGACAGATGACTCAGTACAGTTGCTCTCTCATACTTGCAGGGTTAAACCTGTTTGTCACCAGTTTCATTTTGGGCTTGGAAAACAAATTGCTTTGCTGGTTTGAGGCAATGTAGACCTTGTGAACTCTTCGTCGAGCTCGCTGTTCAGTCTCTGATAATAACCATCCCTGATGAAATAGGACAGGATAAGCTCTCCCTGCAATTTGACGGTTCTTCCTTGACCCTTACTGAACTCCTATGTTTCCTCTGGCACAACACAAATATCTTGGGGGAATAAACCAGGAACCCTAAACAGATAACCTTCTGGAGAAGACTAAGAATAGAGCAAACTTTTATGAAGTTTCTTAAGAGTTTTCCCACCTCCAGACACTTTCAGCTAAGGTTTCTTAGGCCTACTATGATTTATATGCTTAGTAACCCCCCAAAATCTCTCTCTTTCAAGACTTGTCTCCTGTTGAACTGTGTTGAAATTTTTGCACCCACAAAACCCTTGGGTGAGGAAGTTGACTAATGGCTCTCTGTTGCCTGAAGAACCACATCAGTTAGTTTGCTTTGAATCTGGTTTCTTTTAGATCCCTTTGACAGTCAGTTTTATTTTACTGGAAGTGATCATGAAGTCAGCATGCCTCCATCCTCTCAGTGCCACACATGCTTTGATTGACTCTCTCACTTCTCCTCCAAGCCAGCTGTGAAAATCATTAGCTGCTCCCTCTGTGGAAGCAGCCCTAGATCTCCCTTTCAAGTACTTCTCTGTTTCTCCCTTGAACAGGGTCATGCCCTTCTAGTGCTGCCCAGTAAGATATACTTGTAGCTGCTCCTTTTCCTTTTAAATAAACTCCCTCATCTTGGCATGGTTGTCTTTGCAGCTAAGCGTGGCTGTGGGGGATCTGTAGAGAAGCCCACTGGGATAGCAACCTGTGAACCTCATGCCCATGGTTACAGAGCAGCACTTTTCAAAAACAGATTTTTGAACATGACCCTGGATATAGTTTGGCATCAAGCTAAGGTACTTCCTCTTGAGCATCCAGTCAGCAAACACAGAGAGAACCTAAATATTTCAATTCTGCTTCCTGCTTCCCTGTGACATTTGCCCATTTAGGATGGGGGTAATTGAAGTAATCCAATAAAGTTGATTTTTCTGCCCTTGCTTCCTCCTTGACCTGATCTGCCTCTGCACATTGCAGTTAGTGCTGCTGTCCAAATTGGGCAGCAAATTGTCAATGATATAGACCCAGCACTGTGTTCTCCCTGCAGAGGCCCTGGATTCTGATCTGTACAGGTTTTGTGTTCCACACAGATGAACCCATACAGACTCCATCAAAGCAGCCCCGACAGTAATTTGATTTGACTTGAAGGTCTCCTTAGCGTACTGTATTAAGCTGCCCCTGGCACAGTTCCTTGTACCTTCCATAACATATTGTCCTGTTGGTTGCACTCCTTCCTCAAGATTTCTCCAACCAGTGCTTTCACTGGAAGCCATACCCTTTCTTTTCTGGATTCCTTCTACCATCTGTAGAACACCATACTGTTGTTTCGGGTTCTTTCTTGGCATTGTATTAAAATAGCAATCTGTTTGTTTTCCATTTCCCACTTCATGAGTTTCTGAGTTGTCAATGACCTGAGTGGGACAGGACTAGGCTATAAGCCAACGTAATTTGGAAATCAGTGAATTCTGGTGTAAAAATATATCCTGCCAGGACCTGAACCTAAGCATATACAAATGTACAGATAGCTGATCCAGGCTTCCTGCCACAAATCTCAGGGGTTGTGAAGCCTGGCAAACCAGAGATTGAGCAAAGCACCCAATTCAATTTAAAATGGCTGATTGCACAATCACAATTAAGATACGCAATTTAGCATAAAATAAGGCAAACTAGCATAAAACAACGGATTTGAATTTGTAATGAGATCATAGGAAGTAATTCCCCCTAAGAAAAAAATTATGCTTGAAGAATAACTAAGCAAAAAAATTTTAAAGAGAAAAAAGAGAAAAGCCTACCTGGGAAACCTGGGGTGACAGAATAGTGGAATTTAAAAAGAAAGTATGAATAGTTCAATCCATAGGATTTATTAGTGACGAAATTTTTTTCTTCCTTATTAGGACAGATCTGTATTGCCAATCACTGACAATCCTCTATGGCAGATCATCTTCACTTTCTGCCATAAATGCTATGTATGTGGAACATGTCATTCAAACAAAAGGACAGGTAAATAAGTGTGTCTTGTTCCTTCTTGCCATAAGCACAAGTAGATATTTTTTTGTTAGGGATACCAGACCAAGGTCAAAAGATATTGACAGGCAAATAGGCCAAGGGCTGACCTTAACAAGCTTCAGCAGAAAACAAACAAGTTGAAACACTTTGGCAAGGGAACCAAGTTAGAGAGATTCTAATGTAAGGAAGAGCAAAGGTATGAGATGCAATAGACTTCATACAAAATATTAGCTCTTTTGGAGAATATTGTTTTGTCCAGGATTTAAGTTATAATACTGGTCAAAGTAAAGACATCCATGGATAAATGCAGGCAAAATTGACTGCATCAGAGACAAGAATATTTACCTTTCTGCTTGGCAATCAAGCTTCCCAACAGCGCAGCTCTGTGTATTACCTAAACAGGCTAATCAGGATCAACAGGTAAAATCCTGAAGCTTATAATCAGTTTGTAATGAATCAGATCTCAGCTGAACTCAGAGAGACTTCTGCTGGAATATGCACTTGGGTATTTTCCTTACAGGGAAGATTTTACTGCTAGAGATGCAATAGATGCAATCTCGTTTTTTTTTGTTTGTTTTGTTTTGTTTTGTTTTGTTCTGTTTTTCTTTTTTTTTTTTTGTCTTTTGTGGTTGAAAGGAAGGACACAGTTGTGGCTTCCAGTCTTCAGTGTCCTCCTTTCCAATGCATTATTCTGTGATGGTTTCTATCTATTATTGTTCCAGGGTGCCAAGGGTTGCAAAAGAGATTTCTAGGAGTGATAAGGGTTTGTCTCACTGTGGTTAATATGACCTTTAGTGCTGAATGCAGCACAACAAAATTAAGAAAATGACAATTTCTTGAAAATTAATATTTTTGAAAATCCAAATTTACAATAGGTGAGAGTTCTGCCAGGCTTCCTAGATATGGTAGATCAGTCTTTGGGAGTAAAATAATCAAGTATTTTCTTCATGTATACATTATAAATATAGATATAGATGATCCTGCCACAGTTCAGGTAGATGGAATAGAGAACTCCAATGTCTCTTGATTTTATGGTATTTGATTTTTTCTTTGTTGAAAAATTCTGCTTTATATCCCTTTCTGTCTCCAGATTTTCCTTTTGGCAGAACAATCATGTATAACATATCTCAGTGTTATACTAAGGAAAAAAAAGGACAACTTCATGGGGTGATGGTAGATTATTGCAGGGTTTCCTTTTCTGGATTTAAAGAGATTAAGTTCCTACTGGCTAGCTAACCAAAACAGAAAGACAAAATAAAATAAGGTAGAAGATTATATAGGAGTGAAGCCGTTACCATCTGTTGATTTTAAACTCTGGCTGCTGTTCATCTGACTGGATAGGAAATACCACATTTTGCCCTCAGTCTGATGAATTTTTGAGGGTTTTGTACAGTAGCCCTTCATCTGTCAAAGATTAAAGCAATATATTTATTTTTTTTCACAGAAAAAAATAAGCTACTGTTTCACAAAGTTGCCTACTTTATCTAAAAAAGCCTGAATTTTGAGGTTTTCCTAATTCTCAACATATCAGATAGTGACAGGCCATGAGTGACCTAATATTGTTCTGTGATCCTCCCTGGGAACTGAAAAATTCACATAATTCTTTACTAATGTTTTGACTGATACAAGAATCATAGTCTAATTTCTACTAGAATGTATGTGTTAGACTTTAAACGTTACCTGAAGACCAGCATTTATGTAATGAACCACTGGAGTGGACAATAATCTGAACATTGCTCTCCTGTTTAAAGTGAAATATAACCATGAAAAGGAAAAAGAAACCCAAAAAGCCAACCAAAACCCTCAAATTATTTAACAGCTAGGAAAACCCTCACCCAGAAATCATGAAGATGGAGACAGGTCAGGTGATTCACAGATCTGCTGCTTTTAACCTCGGCCTCTAAGCAGTAGTGTTTCATTTGGTGCAAATAGGTTGTCATCTGAAGGAAAAAGCTTTTTGGTTTGAGCAGGCTCCAGTTATTAGTGTGGCAGCTGCAGAAAGCAGGTTGCTCTGCCTGATAAACAGGACAGTTAGATATAGTATCTATTTAAACAAAAAATTTGTATTCCCATTCCCAACAGAAAGTGGGATTTAGGGAAATGTGCTATCTCACACCTCCCATAGTCCAGTATGCCTTCCAACCATCATTAGCAGGTCCTCTTCCCCTTCTCTTATACCAGTCATACATGCAGGCCCCAGCCCTCAGGTAATTTCTGATCCAAATCCTTTACAAATTTAAACACAGTAGCTCAATAGGTTAGATGGACCACCACAAATGTTTTTTTCTTGTCATTCAAATAAGGTATTGTTAAAGTAACAATGGATTTCCACATCTCCTGATAGATACCTTTGAGACCTTGGTCTCAGAAACTGTGTGTTACATTTTGTTATAGAATGGTTTTGTGCAAACACTGTTATACAACTTCTACCAGGAAGTTACAGTCATTAAAGAGAGGAAAATATTTACATTTTGATAGCGCTGAAGATAAAGGGAGGAAAGCAACAGAGAGGGTGTGCTGCATATACAGTGTCACTCTGTTCCATGCAGTTGCCAGGAAATATTTCACTGACTTCACTCAGGCCAGGATTTCATCTCAAGTTCATCTATGACAAGAAGGGATGCTTAACTAAATAAATGTGAAACACTGGGGCTGTGTTTCATTATAAGCCTCCTGAGAACGGAGGAGGATCCAAAATAGATCTGAGAGTTTTGCAACCCCTCAACTCTGGAACTGCATTGCCTAAGAGACTCTGAATTCTTAACCTTCTTCATCTCTTTGAGAGCAGACAGTGTCTGTGCTGTTTCTTTTCATTATAGTTATTGTTTGTGAGCTCTGGCTTTCCATCCTCCCATCTGCCACAATCTTTATACAAATATAGAACTAGGGAAATGAGAGAGCAATAGTTATTAGATTTTTATATATTGCACTTACTGTATTTAACTGACTTTACAAATGCTAGGTATCTTATTTCACTGGCTTCAACTTGTATGGAAAATGAAATGTGCTCAATCACTGGCCCTGAAGTAGTGCTTAAAACCAGGGGTACTCACAGAGGTTGAAATTAAACTAACAGTCTCTTCTTTTGAGATTTAGTAGCATTGAAACATTAATGATTCCTTTGTTGCAGAAAGGGTAAGGATAACAAAATGAAATGAATAGGATATGAAATGTGGCCCTGAAATGTGAATTCACCCACAACATGCATCATCAGGTTGCTCTGGGAATGGTGATGTAAATTAGATGAAGGAATCACTAGCTAGATGATATACAATTTAAATTAATGATCTTCAAAAAGCTGAAATTCATTTAAGGAAAACCGACCAGCAGAACATCAGTGATTTGGAAGGCAGTTTTAGTCACTGTTGACATTAAACAACATTACTCATACTGATCCCAATCTATGTTTACTATTGTTTCATTTCTCACCAAAATTCAAAATCTATTATCCTGATATCCCAGAACTTGGAAGCTGTTAATGCAATTGGAAGAGAAAAAATAAATAGAAAGAAATTATTAAAAAAACCCACCAAACCTCAACCCTCTAAATAGCTCGTTTATTCACTTTAATGATAAAATTACAAGTGTCTAAAAATTTAGGCATTTTGTGAGAGAACATATCACCAGCTATTGCTATACGTTTTTCATAAAAGGTAAAAGCTGCAGGATTCTTTTTCAATATTCTTCTATAATAATAACTTTTAAAAATAAAACCAGTATTTACTTAATATATACATTTTTTTAAGAAAAAGACTCTTGGAAGGGTTTTCATCAATGCTCATCATAGATGATGCAAAATATTACGAATCATTTCATGAAACTGTTTTGCAAATATCTAATACAATTTTGAGAATAGCCTTTTACTCTTTCTACACTTCTCTTATTGTTGACACAGGCAGCAGATGAAGGACTGTGGGCTTTTTTTTAATAACTGCACTGAAGAAGTTTGTGTGTTTGGAGGATAGAAGGAGATGATGAAGCTTTTAAATCTTGCTGCACATTCCAGCTTCAACTTGAGATTAGACAGCAGCAGAAGCAGAAAATCCTTGAGTAAATGTTTGGGGCTGAAAGGCTTAGCACCAAAACAAAACATCCTATCCCCACTTTTCTTCTTATAAAACACAAAATATAAATAAGAGAATATGTATCTTTAGAGTATATAACATTGGTTGGGTGCTCAGGGTGGAGGGGAAGAAATACATAGTTACTAAGGATATTGCAAGATTAAAAATCACACCAAAGAAAAGGTAATATAGATACTGGCTAAAGAATACACTTGTGAAATCTTTTTTCTCTTCAAATAACATTTTCCTTAAACAGAGTATGCTGAGAAAATTTTAAACCATATAAGGAAAATAAGCTGAGATTTCATAAGATCCTAGATTTCATGGCTTTGGTAAATCACATGAATATATTTCCCAGAATGATGTATTTATAGCAGTAGAAGAAAACTACAATAATACTGGTTATTTTAAAGTTATTTTAGGAGCCAACACAGTTTACAGCAGTGGAGGGAACAGGGAGACACTTTCACAGAGGAAGGAAAATGTCTGAGAACATAAACCATAAATTCAGATGCCAGCACTTATCCCATTCATTATGTTCTTTTCACTGATGTACAAAAACATGTGCCAATTGCCTAAGACCACGAGTACAGTAACATAAAAGATAAATCAGCTCCCAAGAAAAATAGCTACATAAGGATTCCCTTCCTACCAGCTCTCCCTCAAGTTCTGCTGCAATTTCAAAACATTGAGGCAGTCTCCACTCTCAGATGTACAGTCAATTTCATTAGAAATTAAAATGGTAGAACCACCTGAAATCATTAATCATGGAAGAGAACAATCAATCAATCAATCAATCAATCAGAGAATGGTTTGATTAGAAGGATCCTCAGAAGTCATCTTGTTCCAATCCCTCTGCCATGAACAGGGCACCTTCCACTAGACCAGGTTGCTCAAAACCCCATCCAGCCTGGTCTTGAGCACTTTCAGGAATGGACCATCCACAGCTTCAATGTTACTGAGCAGCTGCTTTTTTCTAGTGTGTGTAGGAAGGCAGAGGTCTTCCTTGTTATGCACCTGTCTAAAAGAGATTAAAGACTTTCTACAAGTAAAAAGACATCATACATGCCATCACCTAATCTGTTAAATAAAAATTTGGTCTTCTATACATGGAGTTAGAGAAAATAGTTTTTCTGTTTGTTTTCTATCTATCCTTCTCCCAACACTGACTTTTACTGCATTTAGCTGACTGCTATTCTGATGTTTAATTGTTTAGAATTGCTATAGGAAAGGTATACTCCCATACTGTAAAGTAAATGGATCTGTTCTGCAGGATAACTTTTTTCTTTTTTTCCTGACATTTAAACATGAGATCCTGGCCCATTTGAGCCAATAAAGGTTTGACCAATTATTTCAACAAAGCCAGACATAAAGACTATTCTTACCTCTTAATCAAAGGAGTGTGATCTTCTAGAAGAGATCAATGTCCATACGAGCAGTATTTACTGATGTTAAGTATTCTGATTTATTGCCAAAATTAAAACTCATTAAAATGCAATGGTTTTAAAATTCATTTTACTGGCAATTGCTTTACTTCTCCATGTAGTAGAGCTTTTTCTTCTATGTGCATATAGATTTATAATGGATGTAAATCTAAAAAAGGGACATGCAGCTGTACACAAAGATTTTATTGATGAATAGTACTTCTTTGAAGCTGCATGGTATGACCAGTTGAACACAGACTTGGGGAAAAATTGAGCTTTTTCTTTTTCTTTTCCTTTTTTCTTT
>VWYI01048537.1:4475-44722 GCA_013399455.1 Anthoscopus minutus
AAAGAAAGAAAGAAAGAAAGAAAGAAAGAAAGAAAGAAAATATGATACAACACTTCTATTTTACTATTTTAGTCCCAACAGCTTGTGACACACTGTAGCAATGATGCTGTTTCAATGTAGAAATTTAAAAAAAAAAAGTTTTTGCTTTGGTTATATTTTCCCTCACTAGCATTATTACTAAGAGAAATTTGCAGCATGAAAATACTACTGGCTGACTGATTATTTTATTTAGGTTTGTATTTATGTGAATTTGACACAAATTCTAGTAACTGCTCAGTATAAAAACTTAGACACAGACATTGATGTTTTCCTGGCTTTCACACTTCGTGTCCACACAACTTTCACTGCTTTGAAAAATATGAGGAAGATACAGCCAGTAAAGAAGCTGTATTCTTGCTCAGACGAAGTCAAAACTAGCCCATTATTGCAGGACTTCCAAGATACCTCTGTCTCCATATATATTTGTGAGTACAATTCGAGGTGAAATACTTAATTTCTCCTTAGTAAATTGCATACTTAGGATTTAGCTCCTTGGAATCCTCTAACTTTTCCTTTATATTACTACAACAATAGAGATCACTTGCTGTAATGTAATCCTAGGTCCCTGGATATGCACATTTTGGATGTAAAATAGACTGTTTCCAATAAAGATTGTTTGACTGCACATACATTTTACTGATGATCCTTCCAGCCAGCTATTTTCATTCAGTGTTTTTAGCCTGAAGCAGACTCTAGTCTTTATCTATACAACATTTTCTACTATGAGAGCAATTTATAATATTTTTTTCTGCACGTTTCATTTTTTTAAAATAGTCTGTTCACACACAGATTACACAAAAGGGCAACTAGGGTTGGGCAAAAGAACAGAAAAGGTATAAAGTACTTCCATTCAATCAAATTGCCTGAAGCTTCTTTTCCTTGTAATCCTTCCCTTTAATCATCTTCTGTCACTAAAGTGGCAGGTGAATTCTTCTCTCACATAAAAGACTTCTTTTCCAGTCCTAGTGTTTCTCTCCACTCTAGTATCATCATTTCAGACTCAGTAAATTCCTTTTAGCCTTCCTCATCCACCACCTGCTCTATCACCACTTCCTATATCACTGCAGAGCCTGGAGCTGGCTTAGCCAACAGCCTTTTGACTACAACTATTTTACATAAGCTTTTTCATTCTTTCTAGCATAATTGCTGACCATAGCTGCTTCTGCAGGCATTATGCACATGTATGCATGTATTTAATTACACATATTAGTCTAGTATTGCTTAGATCCCAAAAGAAAAATATTTGAACATACTACCATCTGGGATAGCAAGATGGAACGTATGACAGCCATTTCCCATTGGAAGACAGTCTAAAGGCCTAAAGAATTCTTAATACTTCAATTAAAATCTTTTCCTAATATAAACAAAAAGACAGACATAAAAAAGTCAAAATTTAAGAGATATTTATCCCTTTACCCTGCAGAATTCTAGAGTTACACTTGCCAGTTCCCTACATCCAAGAAAAGACCTTTAGGTGTTGAGGAGAAGGCTCAGAGGAGGAATGGTGTGCCTCAGAGTGCTTTCTAAGTTATCTATTTGCATGAACCATAATATTGGGAATTTGATGTTCCAGATTTCATATAGACTGATAAAAGTTACTTGCAATAATACAGCTAAAGCTCATATCTGGGGCAATACCACAGCATCAGTCACCCTCAAGAAATGTCTTCACTCATTAATAATTGTACATGGTCAAATGATTTCCCCTCCAAGTTAGTTTGTACAATGTTGAATAAATAATAATAAAAATAATAAATTGCCCATGCTATGTAGACATGAATTCTCTCTTTCACTCCATTTTCAGGTGGAAGAAAAATTGGATGAAGATTTAACAACAGTTCCCTACAAAGGTTGTTCCTGAAGAACTGTATGAAAAGTATTGCTTCATATTTGGTTGTCTTCACTATAAGTTTCTCTACATTACCTAAAAGGATTTTTTTCTTTAGATCTTCTCTGTCATCACAAAGTATGTAAAATAGACAATCGGAAATGTCTTGGTGGTAGGGTATGATTCTTCACAGATTCTTCAGATACTCTGGGTGTTCTTCAGAGCCTCACAGATATTTTCATCTGAAAAAAGATCAAGATACAATGAAGATAATAAACGTGTTTTAGGTCTACAAGTATGCCACAAGATGCCTTCCCGTTCAAGTGATCTTAAACTCCAGAGCCTCACTCAGTCATTTTCCATCATGTTATTTTGTTAAGACAAGGATAAACACTGCCACCAAAAGTATTTGCTAATATAAGATGGAGAAGATCCATATCTCTTGTACTTTGCTGAGAACCACAAAATCTTAGGTTCTTCCTATACAATTTAAGGGCACAACTAAGAAACTGAAACATCACCAGTATTTTTGTCTACTTAGGGATTAAGGCTGCAGTCTGGAAAGCCCCATTTCTTTCTGTTGAATGTGTAAAGACAAAACTGGAATCTGAAGGCTCAATTAATATTTCCATCTTTGTTCACATTTCCTAGTGTGCACACAATAAACTAAATCCAGTTGTCTAAATACTTTCATTGTGGTGTGCAGCACCGGAATACAGATATGTAATTCCAATTGTGGAATTGGACATTACCTTAAAACCTGTAATGGATTGAAAATAAAAGATTTTTCTATATTAGTGTTATTTTGTTGCAGTTTGATTATTAAGAATGAAATCCACACATAAACAGAAATAATTTATATTGTTTTAAAAAAAAGCTGAAATATTAAGTGTTCCATTACCACAATCAATATAATGAAATAAATAGATTAAAAATCACAAAGCCAGCCTACCATCAAAACCATAGGAAATCATAGAAAATCAATCACCTTATAACCTTTATTTATGCATTCTTGCTGACTCTTTGTTGGATCTTTTGCCTGAATATACATGTATACAAGCAACTAACTGCTGGTAATTCCAGTGGTACTCAGGAAAGATTGGTTTTAGTCAACATGATTTGCCTGCTATGTATTTAAAACCAAAACTGACTATAATGGGTTGACTCTGGCTGAGCGCCAGGCCCCAGTGAGACATTCTATCCCTGCCCTTCTCAATTGGACAAGAAAAATATGATGAAAAGCTCATGAGTTATGGACAGGGAGTGATTGTACATCAATTACTATCATGGGCAAACAGACTCACCTTGGGGAAATTAATTTATTAGCCATCAGATCAGAATAAGTTAATGAGAAACGAACCCAAATACTGAAACTGTCTTCCCTATACTCCTCCCTTCTTCCTGGGCTTAAATGCTTTCATTACCTTATCCCATATTACTCAGGGGGATGGGGAATGGGGTTGTACTCAGCTTATCACATTTTTTCTCTGCCACTCCTTCCTCCTCATTTTGTTCCACTCATCCAGCCTGGGGTCTCCCCCCATAGGAGACCTCCACAAACTTCTGCAATGCGAGTTCTTCATTAACTCCTCCACTGTGAGTCCTGCCCTCAGACTGGACACCTTCAGTAACAAAATGCTTCAGTGTGGGTCCTAAACACAGGATCAAAAGTCCTGCCCACACATGTGTTCCCATTTAAGCTACTGTCTCTGTGGGGCCTCAGGTCCTGCCAGGAGTTTTCCAGTGTGGCCTTCCCACAGGGTCACAGCCCTTTTCTGGCATCCCCCTCTCTGCTCTGCTCTGCTCTGCTCTGCTCTGCTCTGCTCTCCATGGGCTTCTGGGGCACAGCTGCCTCACCATGGCCTGCACCATGGCCTGCAGGAGAAAATCAGCTCTGGTGCCTGGAGCACATCTTTCCTCCACCTTGGTGTGTGCAGGATAGTTTTTCTCACGTTTTCACTCCTTTCTTTGGCTGCCATTCTCAAATCTATTTTCTCAGGGATGCTATCACCATCACAGATAGGCTTGGCCTTGGCCAGCAGTGGGTGCCTCTTGGAGCTGGCTGGAATTAACTGTGTTTGACCTGGGGGAAACTTCTAGCATCTTCTCACAGAAATTACTGCAGTAACACCCCTGCTACCAAAAACTAGCCACGCAACCCAAATATATTATAACAATCTACTAGTACTCATAACCCAGCAAAGTAAAATTAACGGTGACTTAATTCCACATACCTATTTTAGAACTACTCACATTTACTGTCTTATTTTCAGCTCATCAGGAACTACCTGTTACTGTGAAAGACGACCACTTCAACAGTTTTTAGCACTTTATTTTGCTATTATATTTTACTGTTTAATTTGCTTGATTACATCCAGTAATGCTGGTGCCTTCCTTTCCGTGCTCCCACCATCAGGGTCTATACTTGGGTATAGTACCCAAAGTTTCATTGTTGTAGCCTAGGAAAAATGGATGTACCACATCAGGAGGATTAGACAAAAAAAGTCACATAATTTAAAAGGAACAAGGAAATTCTTTGCATAATAAGAATTCTGTGCTACGTACAGGGATAAACCATATGGGACAAAAGTACTTGTACTAGAAAAAGACATGCTAACATTTTTTAACAGTTTAACAATCTAAGTGAGTGGGTTGCAGATCCAGAGAACATGGCCCAACACTGTTTAATTTACTGATATAAATCCATGCGGTCTAAAATGAACTCTAATGAATTTTACTGTATAGGTGAATGCTACATTGAGCTGAACTAGATAATTTATCTCCAAGGCTAGCAAATTCATGGCATGAAAATGTCAAAACAAGTACCAGTTAAATTCTGTCCTTCTGCATCTAAAGGATCTAGAAATACTGCTGATTAATAGAGATAAATAGCAAATCACCAGCTTCTGAGCAGAAGCAAACAGTTAGGTAGATGATTCCTGGAAACATGGCCATAGGCTTTCCCTAGTACAATATCAACGACATGATGCTCACTGGAAATAAGGGGATACAGTTTGTGCCACTTGTCAGATTTTTCCATAGTAGCATGACAGGCAGAGCATGTCACCTTTTAGCATGTTTGTACAATTTTAGATTCTTAAATTTTAAATATTTGGCATAAATTATTAGATTAGGTCTGCCTCATTACAGCTATGCAAAGAGAGCCATATATCTGCTATATTATTTATTTTCTAATACTTTCTTTCAAAGGTCTTTGTGAAGCCAAGATTAATAGGCTAAAATAATCATATTCTTGTGTTATAGTACCGCAGTTGCTGTGACTCTGCAGTTCACAGTGTGAATGTTTGTTACTTACTCTAAAAAACATACAAAGCTACTGAATACATTTTTCTCAGAGACCAACAATGTCTGAACACAAAGCTACTGTTTCTGAGTCTGGACAGCTCATAGAAGAGAGTGTAGATACATGTGTTCGAGCTTACATGAAAAAAGGCAAGGAATGACCTGGCCCTTAGATTATCCACATTGCTTGGCTGTATTTTTCACTAATTGCATAATACCACTTACTCCAGCTCCTTCAAAAATAATGCTCAGACACAGTTTCAGGACAATACTCCCAAAATTCAACATAGCCTACGTAAAGTCACCAAGATTCATTTTTTGGTTGCTAGAAGATGTAAAAGCATAGTTTTGTACAAGTGTCCATTAAAACACAGTCATGCAGTAATGCACATGCCTATTTGAGTGGAATAAACATTGATCTGAGACTAGGAATGATGTGTTCCTACATAAGAAATATTTAAGCTCTGAAATTCACTTCCAATCATAGGATTTTATTGTCCACATTGCTTCAATAGTAGTTTTACTCTAGCATCTCTTCTGGAGTGAGAAACTTCTGCCCAGTGCAGCTACAGAAACTGAGCTATAGCAAGCTTTGACTGTATCTGTTGGATTTCCTTTCTTTTATAGCCTTCTGATACTCTTACAGCAGCTTAGTACCCACAAATTAACCCATATGATCTCATGCAACATTCACCTTCAGAGCCTTACCACAAAAATGCCATTTTATGGCTTCGGTGCAAATGCATATGTGCTTAGACAGCGGAGAATGTTTGCCATTTTTTCATGAGATGTGAAAAGGTTGACGAATATTTCTGGAGCACTTTTTCAGGAAGTGAAAAATTTGAATTCCAACTATTGTTCTTCATAGGGCTTTCCAAACTAATATTTTTCATCCCTGTCTACTGAAATTGTGTCATTAGGACAGTGTGGGAAAAATACAGTATCCATCAAGTCTGTGATAATAAAAGAAATCTAGAATATGATTCTGTAATGTGGTAGTCTGGAAAATTTCCAGTGAAAAATATTACTCAGACTTCTGGACAACTTCCAGAGCTCTACAAACTTATTTCAAAATGTGTGTTTAACACGAAGAGGATGAATGAATGAAAAACCACACAAACAAATTTGAAACATAAGATCCTTTAGTTACACAAGCCCATTGTCAGCAAGGCTATGGAAATAGGAACCTTTTTTTTATTTGTCCTGATCTTACAGTTCTTACTATAGCTGGCAACTCAGTGGCACAGCTTCAACAAGAAAGACAGCAGGCAAAATTCCAGCCCAGTACTTTAAAGAATATCAGTAAGTTGAATGAGGAACTTCTGTTCCTGTAAAAAAATTCCAGGGTAGGTTTTCCTTTAGTTGGATTTTGTTGGTTTGTTTTCCTAGTCACTTTTTTTGTTTGGTTGATTGAATAGTTAGGGGTTTTATTTGGTTTGTTGGGTTTGAATCTGAGAATAATACCTAGGTTTACACGTTTCATCCTCCAGCCACCTTGGCCTCTAGCTGTGAATTTGGGCACTGCTAAATAATGTGGAAGAGAAATGAATAGGAAATAATTGAAGAAAGATAGTCACTAAAAAGAGACCGTGTTAATCAAGGTATGAGATTATAAACATCATAGAAAAACTTAATTTGGCAGCAGCTTGTTCTGAAGTATTTCCTACTAGTAAATAATGGAAAAAATAGGGAATTTTTGATTACAGAATTTTGCTGAATCTCTGAAGTTGAAGGTCTTGTAAAGGAGACAGTCTTAAAGCATAAAAATTGCTGTATTGAATATAACTTGAAGGTTACTTTTCACAGATTCCTGCTACGTACTATAACTAGGAGACCTACATTTGCTTCAGAGGACAGAAAGAAATACAGATTAAAACAGTTCTCAGAAAAAAATGTATCTTCAAAGTAGTGTTTACTGCCTAGTTGAGGTCACTGCAAATTCTGAGGACATAGTTTAGAAAACCGAGTTAAGAAGGAAAAACTCCGAGACATTATGGGAACTTAACTACACAAAATACGCGACTTTCGTACACTTTTGCTTAATTCCTTCAAGCAACAGACAATTCTCTATCTACCCACAAGATGGCATCAGAAGATTAAATAAAATTTCGTCCTGTGCATGGCCTCACAGACCTTGACTTTATCTGCATCTTTGCTTCCAAGGTGGCAGAAATATACTATGTATGGCACAGACCCGGAACTCTGCAGCTGCCAAACACTTTTAAATTACCTATATTTTTAATAAAGAGTAAATACATCTCATCTCAGATTGATTCAAATAGGCACTTTGTCACATGTTAGATCGATACCTAAAAATACATATTTTTAAAAAAATACTTCCATCTTAGTTTAAAAAATAGGTTATTCCCAGGTAAGAAAATTTCTTCAGTTACATGATTTAAGTTTACTAATTGATATTCTTTTAAAGGTAGAGTAGCACACACTTTATTAAACAGCCTTAAGTTTCATAATATTAAAATATTCTTCAAATTTAATAGAAATTAGCAGAATTTTTAATTGGTTTCTGTCTAAAGGGGGAAATTTTTTTAGTGAGTCAATAGCTGGGTAACATAGAGCTGACTAAACTTTGCTTATTTTCTACAGTTTTAATCATTAAATCTTAAGAAAAGTTTTAGTTTCTGTAGTAATAGAAAGTTTATAATAAATGTTCAAATTGACCTCCCTGGGAATCTTCCATATAAATATATGTAAATTGTAATAAACAATATAAGCATATAAACATATGTAAATTGATATAAGAAGCTATTTATTCATTAATTCCCATAACAAATAAATTTATAAGGGGACTCTGAAATTTTTCAAGATCATTGAACCTTAAAACTTGCACAAAAATAGAGCTTTTACAACAGAAAAGTCCTCCACCTCTGTAAAAGCAAGATATATAATTAAGTTACAAAAATAATCTGATTTACTTCTGAACTCAGATGTGTTTCCTCTCTTCTTATAAAAGATACAGTTTACATACATAATTAAAATTTGTATGAAAACTATTCCAAAAAGTAAGACCCTAAGAAGAAGAGAAAACTAGCCAAGGAAACTTTATGTTGCAGCACACTGCAAATGCCAATTATATGTAGATTATTTGCCACAGCTGCAAAAAGTAAAGAGAAGCACATAATAAATCAGAAATATATTCTAGTAAGGTCTACATGCTGAATGAGTAATTTGTCCTTCCCAAAAGTCACAGGGAAACATAAAAAAGGCAAGTCCTGAATGCTCCTGAGAAACAGTCGTTGTTGTGCAACACGTAAATGTAAATTTTTATATAACAACCAAAGGCAACAGACCAGCACGGCTGAGTCAAGATCTGCTGGTCAAACTTAAGAGCAATAAGCAAATGAACAGGTGGGTCAGGAAAGCCAAGGTGCAGCTGAAGGTGAATTTGACAAGGGATGTAAAGAACAAGATGAAAGGCTTCTACAGGAATTTCAGCCTGAAAAGGAAGATCAAAGAAAGAGTACCCTCCTTATAAACATGATTGGCAAACTGGTAACAATGGCTGAGGTGCTTGTTATAGATGAATAATGTGATGATTGTCTCTCACAACTAAGAGATTAATATTATGTGTATCTTAAGAGTTTTATATATGTATAATTATGTTGTTTTGGTATATTCTCCCCATAGTCCTTTTTCCCTTCCCCCTTATATTGTTGTCACTGGTTGGGGCATTTGGGAGAGGGCAAGCTTGTTACTTGGAGGGGTGGCAGGGCAACAACTGACTTGCAATCAAGTTGTAAGAAAATTATTTCCATGAATACATGACAGGAGTTGATTGACAAGACTTTGGAGAGGGGTCAAAGGTATAAAAAGCAGAGCATCCATTTTGTAGATGAGCACCTGGTAGTTTAGTTCCATGGTCCTAGCACTGCAATTTTTCCTTATTCACTCTTTTGTTGCATTCTGTTGAGGTTTAATAATTGAAACTTTAAAAATGAGCCTCATTTCTCACAGTCCTCAACAACTTTCCTTTACCTCAGTCTCTACTGTCAACCTCTCTTCCCACACCTCCCAAGATGGGCAGCAGGATGGGTGCTAGGGGAGCAAAGTCCTTCCCACTAGGAGAGGTTATGACCAGTTGAAGAACCTACATAAGCCTATGAGACCTCATGAAATTCATCCCAGAATCCTGAGGGAATTAGATGATATAGTTACCAAGTAACTCTCTACAATATTTGAAGTCACTAAGGTGAAGTCCCTGGTGACTGGAAAAAGAGAAACACTCCATCTCTTCTTTAAAAAGAGAGAATGGAGGCCAATGAGAACTACTGACCTGTTAGCCTCACCTCACACAGTCCCCCACAACATCCTCTTCTCTAAATTGGACAGGTATGGGTTTGATTACTTGTCTGTTCAGTGAATAAGGCATTAGTTGGATGGTTCCAGCCAGAGGGTAGTGGTCAATAACTGAATGTCTTAAAGGATATCAGTGACAAGTGGTGTCCCTCAGTTGTCTATATGGGAACCAGTTCTGGTTCATATCTTAATTGATGACACAGACAGAGGGAACAAGTGCGTCTTCAGATAATTTGCAGATGACACCAAACTCAGCAGTGTGGGTGACACACCTGAAGAGCAGGATACCATCCAGAGGGACCTGGAGAAGCTTGAGATGTGGGCCCATGGGAATCTCATGAGGTTTAACAAGGCCAAGAGTAAGGTGCTGCACTTGGGTTGGGGCAATCCCTGATATCAACACAGGCTGGGGGCTGAACAGACAGCCCTGCTGAGGATGGATGGGGGTGCTGGTGGATGGAAGGCTGGACATGAGCCATCAACATGCTTGTGCAGCCCAGCTGTGTCCTGGGCTGCATTAACAGAAGTGTGGACATCAGGATGAGGGAGAGTATCCTGGCCCTCTGCTCTGGTGAGACCCCACCTGGAACATTACACCCAGCTGCATGGTCCTCAGCACAGGAAAAAGGTGGACCTGTGGGAGAGAGTCCAGAGGAGGGCCACAAAAATGGTCAGGGTGCTAGAACATTTCTCATATGAGCGTAGGCTGTAATAACTGGAGTTTTCAGCCTGGAGAAGGCTCTGGGGGCAACTTATTGAGGCCTTTCAGTACATACAGGAACAAGCAAGAAACATGGCTGATGACTGAAAAGTCAAGGGACAAGGGACTGTTGTAATAGGATAAAGAGTAATGGCTTTAAATTATGAGACTAGACAAGTTAGAGTAGATATGAAGTAGATAGTTTATTTTACAGTGAAAGTGGTGAAACACTGGGACAGGTTTCCCAGAGAGGTGGTAGATAGTCAATTCAGGGTCAGATTAGACATCATTCTGAACATCCTGACCTAGCTGAAAATAACCCTGTCCATTCCAGGAAGGGTTGCACTAGGTGACATTTAAGGGTCAATTCCAACACAACATCATTTTTTCCGGTAGTCAGTGACTGCGTCATATGTCATCAACATTAGATATCTTTTTTTTAAATTTAAAATTAATTACTAAAATAGTATTTTAGAATGAAAGCAAGGTAGATACTATTCTGATTTTAGCAATGTGAATTGCAGATAATTTCATTAAACAGAGGGAAATGTGTAAATTGCACTCAGAATTCATACTGGTGTAGCAGAAACCAGAAGAGACCTGAGAGTCAAAGTCCTCTTTTCAATCTAATTTGAATGATATTTTAAAAATAGAACTAATCAAATCCCTTTGTGAAGTCATAGAAATAATCTAACAAAGTTTCCAGTCTATATTTTTGACACTCATGCTGTAGTAGGAAACTCTGGTCTGAATATGCCTCTTTTTTTCAGATGAAAATATCAATAAAGAGAGTTCATACATTTCAAATATGATCATTATGTAGTTTATCCATGTATAATTTACATGAATACATGCTGTTCCGCTTTGCTTTTGTGCAAGATGTGTGGATTTCCTACACGGATGACCAGTCAGTGTCACCCTGTATGCAAATAATTGTTCATGGGTGTTGTTAAAAGGTTCATTTCTATTTCTGTGAAAAGAATTGCTTTTTACACCACTAAATACTTGTAGGACATCTCAATATTTTCATAGTTTAACTCAGCTGTGAGTTTCTTGAAATGTCCCACTGAAAGCGACATGTTTTAGAAAATGTTGTTGCCTTTGTAGCACATTTTTAAACAATGATGATGAAAGTCTGCAGTGTTATCATAGAGGGTGTGTTTCTTAAGAGAATGTATCCTTTTTAACTTCATCAATCTCTAGGGTCCATATAGGCAAGGCACAGCAAGTGCCACTTGAGTCATTGTCTGTTGATGTTTTAAAATGGAGTTTAATAATAATAATAACACTAAAAGCAAAGGCACTTCAATTTTCATAAACATTATACATAACTTCAAATTCATAACCTGTATGACCTTGTGTATAAAAACTAATGCTAAACAATGAGGATGCAAATTCAGGCATGCAAAAGCTAGGAAATAAGAGAATGAAGGTGAGAATGAAGGTTTCCTTTTGCCTTGAATGTTTCTGTTCGGTGTATTAGGTGTATGCCTTTAACTGCATTCCATTTTCTTGCACTGCACTTCCTTCCCATTTGGCACACAGGATAGACGGCAGTGATGTGCTGTCCCTGCTTCCTCCTTTGTTTGAGATATACCATCAATATATAATTTCTACATTTTGTTCAAGACACATGATGAAACCAAAATGACTGATATTCCCTGATATTCCCATTCATTTTTTCTGTTCTGATTGTGAGAATATTTAAACACTTCATATCAACTAGGAGGCAGAGTTATCCAACACCTCTTTGGTACTTAAAGAAGAAGTCATCAACTTGCTTCAATATTACACATAGTATATTCTAACCTCCATTTAGAAATTGGATTTGGATGGAAAGTGCTTCAGGATGTGACACTATGCTATTGCTCATGATGGAAAACTTCCATTTATTCTCTCTTTAAAACCCCAAATATAGTCACATTCAAAATATTTTGTACATGAAAAAAAATGGTATTCCAGTATTGTTTATATATTTTTCATTTTTCAAACCTGAAATGGTTAGACAACTAGAGCTCTCTGAGCACAAGAAATTCACAAAATGTCCTTTTGTTTAAATAACAGGTACCAGATGTCACAGCAAGTAAACTATACCTCAGCTGCCTGTGGGTTAGCAAATTCCCTGTGTTCAACATTTCTTAGATTAATTGGCAGGACATTTGCTTTTGATGTGCTGCTATTTGCACTGCAGGACCGGGCACAGCCTCAGCTATGTGATTACATCAAAGCCTAGCAAAAAAACCCCCAGAACTTCAGCTTTAGCTACTCCTGTAATTAAAAAAAAGAAACAGACAAAGCCCCCTAAAACCAACATGCATATTTACATTCTTCAAATATGTTTCTTCTGTATATAATCCACAAATAAAATTGCCTCCAACAATTCTATCTTAAGATAATTATATTATTATATTATGATATTATTTTTTATATTTATATAAAGCTATTGTCATTATATTAAGATAGAATTCTAACTTAAGATATTTAAACAACAGAAACAATTTTCAAAATCTCTAACTGTTTATTTATAAATCATAACTGGTATTATAAATTTTTATGGAACTCGCTGTCACTCGAGGAAAAATTGTATCTGCAATAAAAATGTGAGCTGGGAATACCCATGGTAATCTGAATCTACTGGTAAATTTTGATACCCATCTATTTATTTTCACTCAGGTTGTTCAAGGTCTACAGGACTTAAGTAACTCTTTTTCTCTAGCATCAGTCACAAAATGAGCAAGTAAAACTGTAATCCCTATATCCTATAAAGCATTAGATTTCTCTTGTATATCATGCATCCCCACGTTTGTTAGGCAGCATCCCAGAGTAGATGGTAATATCACTTTATTATTCTACAGAAATATAGGAAAATAAAAATGATATTCACTTTCAAACTCTGGTTTGTATAATTTGAAGTGTAAATAACTAGAAATTTCAAGTGTTGAAATAATGAACAAGCATATAACATACTATGCTAGCTCCACTCCTTTTAAACAGGGTGAAAAGCAGCCTGAAACTGAACAAAATCAGTGGGGTTAAAAAAAGGAAAAAGACAGTAAAAAAGATAAATTTTTTCAGGAAGAAACATCATGATATTTTTTGAGAAAAAAACCTAAATGAATATTAACTTAAAACCTACATTAAACTAATCATTCAGACTCCATCTCTAGCAGTTTTGCTGCAAAGGTAGATCAAAATACTATATCTATAATGATTGTTCATGATAAGCATGAGAAAAGACTTAGAAAAGCTTCTGAAAGGTTTTGCAGTCAGATGTTTGACAGCAGCAGCTGTCTCCCGGCTGTACACTGCTGCAGCATGTGTGTTTCAAGCCCAATTGGGAGCTGATTAATACATACAATTTTGGTCCAGGAGCAGCATCACATAAGGACAGTTCCACTCCATTGTCACAAAGCCTTCCCCGTGACTCCTCCGATAGGATGTGCTGGGTTTGGTGCCCAGAAAGCCACACAGGAGGTTGGTGCTGGTGGTAATGTCCATCTCATGAGCCAAAGAAGCCCTGGCATGCACAGAGGCCTTTCAGACGGCTGATGCTACAGCCTCTTTGCCTACAGGCACTTGGGCTCTGGAGTTCTGATGCGTCTACCAGGGCACCTACATCTGCCCTTGCCACTGATCAGCAGGAAGAACAGGAAAAAGACCTAGGACACACATAGCCTGATCAAAACCTTCCACTTCAATGCCTTCCAGAGATTCCTGTGATACAGGTGCTGCACTGGCAAGAAGAATGCTACTATATGTTCCTTCTGTCACCTCTAAGAGCTACATATATAGAGCATGGTTTATTACATGAGAAGAATGTTCCTAAGCTGAGTCTCTAGACTCAGGAAAACCTCTGTTCCACTACCACCCCCGATGGAGACATGTCCCAGAACAGAGAAAAATAGTCATCACACCCCTTCCTAGAAAAGCTAAATTGTAACTTTGACATGACTGTCTCAAGTACAGGGCTTGACCAATGTGAACAGCGAATAATATGGTGTCATCCTTCTGACTCCTGGTTTTATAGACCTCTATCTATAGACCTCTATTTTTTAGATTAAATATTCTTAGCTGATTTCTTCTTCAGAAATTATTCTGTATTTTTCTGCCTTCTATGGACTGTTTCTAAGTTTATTGCATATTTTTTAGAATCAGAGCTGCTTGAATTATTCAAGGTGTGGCAAAATCAGCTACCAGCTGCTTATGTCTTGTCCTGCTTCCTTCTCCTAATTGTCCCTAACATTTTATTTGTTTTTCTTAACACTGGTATTATAAAACCGGTATTTCAGTGAATGTTTTTTTACACCCCAAGATATCACTCTTGAGAGGTAATGGTTAGTTTAGAGCCTATAATTTTGTATGTGAAATTAGGATTGTTTTTCTCCCATGTACATCGTGTTATATAATTTACACTGAATTTCATTTGTCACTTTCTGGCTCTTCAGTCCTACATTCTTCCTTTAATTCCTCACAGTTAGCTTTCAAAATTACTATCTTGAATAATACAGTATTGTCAGCAGCTTTTCTCTTTTCAGTAATCTCCTGCTTTCCAGGTCATTGATGAATATGTTTTACAGTCAGGCCTCTGCTTACCAGCATTGATGACCTGTCTCCACTTCAAGGACTGACAACTTACTCCTATTTGTGTTTTCTTTCTCCTAACCAGTCATTTATCTCTGCAACAAATGCCTTTGCTCATGCCACATAATTTACTTAAAAGCTTTGTATGAGATATTTTGTCCAAAGGCCTTTCAAAATATGTGTAAACTAAATAAATCCCCCATCCTCTCCCACAATCACTCAGTTTCAGAGAAGTCTTCTGCTGAGAGCAGGCTCTTAATGGGACTCTCCTCTCCCTTTTTTCTTCTGCAAGACTCAGCACTGAAGCATCTGAACAACGACCTTCTTCTGCTTTTTTACTTTTAGTATACCTCTTTCATTCTGGTAATCAAGCAGTCATATAGACTTCTTGATCCTGATGTGTGTAAAAAGTTTTGTTTCCCTTTGCTACTCGCTTGTTCTTCTTAATTACTCTTTATATGTTCACATTTTATAATCCCTCCTAGTTTCCTTTAAATGGAAGTTTATGGCTTCAGCTTTTTTCTTAACTGTTTCTAGAAACCTCCCTCATATTAGTACTTAATTTTTGCTTTATATCTTACGTTCTAACTTGCTTTACAGAGGTATTAAAAATATTGATTCTTTCTTATGAAACAAGTTGCATGTTGTTTTTTGTTTGTTTGTTTTTCACCTTGGAAACTGACTTTCTGAGTTGCTACTCCGTTTAAAGTGGGAAATTAAGAGAAACAAAAATGATATTTACTCTCTCTCAAGTGATCCAGAGGCCACTTTTCTTATGAAAATCATCTATGCACACAATTGGAAATGGCCTTCTTACCAAGTTTATTCCTGCTGTCTTTTTTTCTGGGGATAGCAAGGGATGATTAGACAAGATTGGCTTATGTGCATAGGACAAATTTTTCTTCCAAAATTTAAAACAGGCAACAGAGATTTGAAGTTGATAAGAGAATGAAAGCCTAGACAATAGAAATTAATCATGATTTGCATTTCTGGGCAATTAATTGGGGAGAAACATTATCCCTTGGTCATGTGCCAGGAAGGGTATATTAATTTTCTGCCTTGCTGTAGATGTCATAAGTGAAAAGCATAGAGAAAAGGATGTGTTCTGAACATTTCATAATCAGGCCTGTGTGTTTGATATACTTTCATGGGATCATTTTAACTATCACCTTCTTTGGATTACTATAATTTCCCCAGGCTTAAATTGAAGTAATTTACAAAAGATTCTGACATCTTACTCAAAGGTTCCAGAGTAAAAAGACCAAAAGATCAAATTTCACAAAGAACAATTAAGTAGTAAATCATGTATGATTAAAATAATCAAAAATTAAGTTAAAAGCCTGCATTTGCAGCTTTTCATATAGCAATAACACCGACATTGTAGATCACATCTATTTATCTGGAATAATACTCTATTTAAATATATACCACTGTAATTTTTGTATTTTTTTTTCTTTATTACTCCATTATTTAATTTTTTGAAGGTAAGTTCCACTTACATTTTTCTTGGCATATGACTAGTGTAACAGAAAGAACACCATTTATTATTTCACTGAAAGTTATGCATTTCTAATGTCATACATGTCAGCTGCTGGTGAAATGAGGCCCTTCCACTTGGGACCTTTTTATATTGCCACAACAAATAAAAAAAAAAAAGAAGCCTGAGTAATAATGAACTACATAATGCCAGAATTAGTGCTGTATTTGTATAGTCTATATGATACACTGACTATCTTTGCACTGCCTTAGGTTTTGCATTGTCTTATCAAGTATTTTACTTTACAATGTGTATATAATAGAGTAACCCGATAAGTAGTTTAAACTGTGTCAACACCTCCTTCACTCAAAAGGCTTTGACTTGAGTAGGGCTGAGGCTTAAGCTTGATAGGCAGGCTAGGTTCTGTGAAAGCAGCTCATGTAGTGGTGGAAAATGAAGCAAGATAGTACAATTCTTCAGGGACTGACAAAAGGGATTGAGTTTGGTCGTCTTTCCCTGTACTCAGAGGTTCCTATTACATGGAATCTCATTCATTGAATGCAGCTTGTTGGTCCATTCTGATGCCTCTGCTCAGTTAAAATTAGTTCAATTAGCTAGAAATTCAGCTTTAAGGTCTTTCCTCAAAGGTAAAAAGTGTTTGCAATTTGCCTGTGGCAATGTAGTGTGTCTGGGTAAACATTAAAAATTAGACAATGCATGCTTCTTAGTTTCCAAACCTCCAAGTTGCCTGTGAAGAGTTACCCCAGAGCCCTATCTGTACACATCTACTGGTCAGGTATTTGACCTGAGATAAAGGAACACTTCAGAATACTCCAGCATCTCAGAGATCTCTAATGAAAAGAAGTGTGGCAAAATAACAGGACTTTTAGTGATGCTGATGTTTTCTCCCGTTAATATAAGTATCAATAACAACAGAAATATGAACTGTTATGAGTAAAATAAAATGTAGCTTGAAATTGTTCAGAAAATAATTGCTAGCTTTTTATGTGGATTAGCCTTGGCAAACGCTCAGACACCCACACAACCACTCTCTTACTTCTCCTCAACACTTTGGGGAAGAAAATAGGCTGAGAAATCTCAAGGTCAAGATAAAGGTAGAGAATTTATTTACTAATGATATTCATGGGCAAAACAGGCTTGAACAACAATTAGAAATATATAAAGCACCACCTTTCTGAAATTTCAAGGGCCATTAAGAAATAGGTAAAAAGAACAGCTTTTTGTAAAATTTTATTTCTGAGTGTATGTGTTTTATATTTACAGACTGGTAGTTAAGTAAAAGGAAATATCTTAGATATCCAGATGAACCTTAACACATGTAACCTTTAAGAAAATTTCAAAGTATTTTAGGTTTTATTTTTCATTGCTAATGTTTTGAAATAAATAAGAAATGTTGGGAAAATTTTGTGTGAAATGTCCTTGAAAAATGATGTTTCACTAGTCATTTAATGGAACTTGAAAACAGCAGATGCATTGCACAACTCAGACTATAAAAAGCTTATTTTTCCACACAGGGAACAGCAAACAGTAATGCAATAAAAATGTAGACAGAGTCTAACAAAAAGGTAGACTTGATAAGGGTAATGGGACGAATTCTAACACAAATCTATACACAATTCAACTGTTGTATGCTGGATTCATCTTTTATTGCCCACAAATATTGAATGAGAACATATTTAAATATGGTAAATTATAGACTGATAGCAGGTGAAAAGAGAAACTAAAGACTAAAGACAACAGACAAATATTTAGTAACATTTAATTTCAGCATGTTAATCTATCTTGCTCACAAAGTCAACAATACCCAAGAGAAAAGTCATATCCAAATTTATATTTCCTAGAACATACTAGATATGAAATATTGTTCTATGAGTTTAATTTAAATCAAGTAAGAGGTCAATTATAGGGAAATTTTTTAGACTGACTAATTTGATATTTAGTATCAAATGTACTGTATTCATTTGATACATACAGTACAGTTAATTGCTTTCACATGCCCTTAGGAATGTAACAATGTAATATTTTAAATTTACTCACAATTTTATTATAATATGGAAAACTTAATATGGAAATGGTTTAATGTAGTCACTTATCTTAAACTCCTTAATGATAAATTGAATAGGTTACTATTTATGCACAATTAAGCACTTAAATTTGGCATAAGCAATTTCAGACAGGTAGAAGAAAATATTTATAAGCACTTGAGACTCTGATTTAGGTTTTATATTTACATATCAACTAAATTGACGTGGCTGATTTGAATTTTGAATTTCAATTTTTTTGCACACTACTTTTAATTTGTTTACAGACAAAAGTCGTTCACAAACAATATTTTCTGACACTGTAAAATGATTAATACTTTTGAGAGTGTTCTAATTTGCCCACAGAGAATTCAAGAGCACAGAGAGGTGAAATTCAATGAATAAATTAGAAAAAAAACTTTCTCAGCTTAAGTTAGAATGCAGAGATCAGCAAATCTAGTCACCTCTTTTAAGTACTTACACTGATTAATATATCATCCCAACATGTTTTAAACTTGTATAATCTTAGGGATGCTGTTTGTAGTTGTTAATGTGTCAGTCATTTCTATTGTATATTAATGGTTGTCAAACTAATTTTATTCATTGAAATAGGGCATCACAATTAAATTTTAAGCTTATCTTGCTGATATTTTTTGTATCATGTAATTCATTTTATGTCATCCTGTTTTTTAGATATGTAACACAGAAATAATTGAAAGGAATAACAATAAAAAGAACTAATTATCCTAATCAATCAATTCTTAAGATTAAAGTACAAAAGACATCAAAGAAACTGATCTGAACAAAAGAATTTAAGAAAAAAAGTATTTTTTTTACCCAGATAATACTTGAAGTGTTCCATATTGGGTAGAAATCTCCTTTAGGCTGAGTGTTTAGCTAAGTACCAGTTAAGACTCGTTTTTAGGTGATAATTGGATCTCATGAAAATCTTATATTGCACTACTGCTCAGGTAATTTTACTTTTTAAAAGAAACATTTGGTTTCTACTGATATAATTTTCAAATCCAACTAGTTCAGTGGCTTTTAATTGAACAAATATGAACATAGGCACTTGTATGGGAGAAAGAACATGACTGTTCCATAAAAATTCAAATTTTATGAGAATGTTCTACAGCTTGCAAGAATACAAGCAATTTGGGTCAACTAGGAAGCATAGATAAAGTTAAGTGCTAAATTTGAATCTTCCCCTCACTGTACTGAAACCTCCTTGGTGCTATTCAAAGAGTGCTGGTGAGAATTGTTTTAATGTTTTTTTCTACAACTCATTATTTCATGAGAATAAAACTAGATGAAGGTGAAAAGATCTTGAGATTAAGAATTACTTTTGAAAATCTAAAAAATATTCCTCCCTATGTGCTAAGCAATGCAGCCATTTCTTCATGATAGATGTTTAAATAATAGAAGGTATCTTTCTATGCAATGGGCAGGAGGGTCAATATCCAAATCTAATGGGAGAAGTAGTTAAAATATTTATATTAGTTTATGAATATATATATATTACCTAAAGGTAAATATTTGGTTGATTTAGCAAGATGTTTACTTTGTCAGATATGAAATATTATTATAAAGGGAAATTTCATGATAAATTAAAAGATCCATTACTTAAGAATACATGTTATTAGAGTGGAAAAAAATGGAAATTCATAGACCCAAATGGGTACTATTTTGATTCAAATATTTATGGAAACACGGTGTTGTCTACATTTTATGATAAGTGGTTGTTAAAAAGCTGACATGTCATTCTATCCAGTTTTTGATGCAAGACTATATTAACCTTGAGTTCAGGATGATATTAATCCTTCTTGTGCTCTCCACACACAATACAGCAGTGTGTCACCTACAGCATGGATACACTAAAAAATCACAGGAATTTTCAAGGATATTGACAAAAATGAGAAAGTGAAAAGAAAATCATCTGTTCTGAAATATGGTAAAGATGGCAAGATTAGAAAACTAGCTAAAGGGTGAGATTAGATTCATTTAGTCAATTAAATATAAATAGACTATGTTTTGTTTGTCTGCATTGTTGTTTTTAAGAAAAGCAATAACTAAAGAAGGCTCAGGGATATTGCTTATCATACTTTTAGTTTTTATTTTATTCAATTGAGGTCTGAATAGGACTTAATTATAAGTTCAATCCTTATGACCATACAATAATAAGAAAAGCTAAAAATCCCCCAATGCTCAAAATCAAACTAGCTGAATATGAGCTTATACAAACAGGTATTTGTTTCAATGAAACAAGAAAAAGAAAACTCATGGATAAAATATTTTAATTCAGAAAGTCTATCATAACTGATCCACAGAAATTAATGAAAGAAACATGCAATTCCACCGTTGAAGCAAAAATTACAGCATGAAAAAGTAGAAGGAGAAGGATAGAAAGTAGGCAATATAGAATTGTATTGTAAACATTTCTAGGAGTATGTAACAATCTCTTTTTTTTTAATGGACATTCTTGACAATACTTTATTTGAACTTCAAATTATTTTTCTGTGCTCCTTCAGAGATGTGTCAGAGTAGAAGAATGAGATTATTTAATATGAAAATGAATCTTTTGATATGTATTATTGCTTTCTGGAATAAACATGTACAGCCTTCACCAGAGTCCACAGACTCAATTTCATTCTACCCTTGATCATTTCATTTTATGTGTGGAAGACCACATCCAACAAGTTGGAGCCAACAGCTCTCTATCCCACTGGACATCAGGAAAAAGTGGGGTGTATCAAGGTTCCATACTAGGACCAGTACTGTTCAATGTCATTGTTAGTTACTTAAGTAGTGGGACTTCATATTTTGGATAACCAAGCTGTGTGTTATAGCTGCACATGCTTGGTGGATGGTGCCATCCAGAAGCATTGTTTTAAATGCAGCAGGCAACTAAGCCCCACACAGCCACTCACACACTGGAGGGGAGAATCAGAAGAGTAAAACTGAAAACACTCAAGGGTTGAGATAAAGACAGCTTAACAGACAAAGCAAAAGCAGTGCACCCAAAAAAAGCCAAGCAAGGAATTCATTCATTGCTATGGGCAGGGAGGTGTTCAACCATCTCTGGGAAAAATGCACGACTCCATCCTGCATATCTGTTATTTGGGAAGACAAACAGCATTAACCCCTATTGGGGTGCTAGGCGCTTTTTTGGGGGTTTTTCCCGGTCTCTGGCTTCTCAGCGTCGGCGGCTAGCCGAGTCCACGTGGCCGGGACAAGTNGTAACACAATCCCTTGCTGTTCTCTCTGGAACTCTCGAGGGTTTAGCCTGAATCTCCACGAGACTTGGGGAAATCTAAAACACGTGAATCTTACGTCACACACTGCAACAAACCCCTTCCTTCTTCTTGCCCCATCTTGGATCAGTTGGGGTCAGGTGTCCCAGCTGCATATCCTCACATCCTCTTGTGCTCTCCCATGCTCCTCGCTGATGGATTGGGGTGAGGGGCAGAAAAGGCCCTGACTCTGCAAGCACTACTCAGCAATAACAAAAACATCTCCATATTATCAACATTTTTTCCAGCCTAAAACCAGTAACAGCCCCATACTAGCCAGTATGAGGAAAATTAACCCTTCCACGGCCAAAACAAGTACATGAAGAATCTTGACAGGCTTCAGGAGTGGCATATGTGGAGTGCACCGCCCAGGGTAAACGATGGCTTTGAGTCCCCAGGGACCCCACCCCTCTGTCTTGGGGGAGGTAAGCACCAGAATGACAAAACTCCACCCTTTCCCTATGAATCCCACCACCCTGCCCCTGTTAGAGGTTCTCTGCCTATGGGTTAAGCTGTGTTCCCGTATTGGTGTGTCCCCAAATAAATGGATCCCTGAACTTAAACCAGCAGAAACCTTTCTTGTGTCTTCTGCTGGTCATCAGAGCTCCCTGGACCTGACCCTGATGCTGCAGAACACAACAGGCATATGTGAATCTCATGAAGTTCAGCAGGGCCAAGTGCAAAGTCCTGCATGTGGGCTGAGGCAATCCACAGCGTCAACAAAGACCAGGGGCTGGTGGATAAAAAATTGGACAGGAGTTAGCAATGTTTTCTTTCAGTCCAAGAGACCAACTGTCTTGTGGGCTGCATAAAAAAGAGGTGAATCTGCCCCTGTACTCTGCTCTGGTGAAAGCCAAATGGGAGTACTACATCCAAATCTAGGGTCCCCAGCCCAAAACAGGGAATTGTTGGTGGAAGGGATTGAAAACCACTCCTGTCAAGACAGGTTAAGAGAAATGGGGTTGTTCAACCTGGAGAACAGAAGGCTTTATGGAAACATTATTGCTTTTCAATATATAAAAGGGAGTATAAGACAGAAGGAGACATATTTTTAAGAGAGAAGGAGACATATTTTTACCAAGGTCTGTAGTGGCAAGACAGAGCAATGATTTTAAACGTAAAGGAGGGGGTGGTGAGCCACAGGAACTGTTTGCTCAGAGAAGTGATGAATGGATTTTGAGGAGCCTAATTTACTAGAAGTTGTCCCATGTAAGTGAGGTTGGACAAGATGATTTTTTAAAGTCTCTTTCAACTCAAGGCACTCTATGATTCTATAATCACCATACAGAAAAGCATTGCCATATAATTAAAAAGTAAAAAATATTCCATGGAGAGATTAACAATGGAAGTAGAAGACAATGGCTGGCTTCAGACCAGAAGATGTGGCATTTCTTGTAGAATCATAGAATCATGTATGTTGGAAAAGATCTATAATATCATCAAGTCGAGCAGTCAACCTAACACTGCTGAGTCCACCACCAAACCACGTCCCTAAGCACCACACCTACACATGTAGTGCAAAACCAGCCCAACTTATCTTTTCAGTACCTCCAGGGTGGTGGCACAACCACTTCCCTGGGCAGGCTGCTCCTTTGCTATCATCCTGGCAGTGTGACACAATGACTTTGCTGACTCTGGTTCTACTGATATCTTTAGATCTTAGTAGTTGATTATTATCATTAGTATAAATCATTATAGATAGCCATAAAATATTTACTGCTTTATGAATCAAATTATCTCAAAAACACAGTGAAATTAAAGAACTGTGTGATTTTCTAGCACAAATTACAAACTCACTATGAGTTACATGTTCCAGCTGTTTATTAAGCATTCAAAATACATTTGCACTTTAAGTCATAAAATGTGTGGATTCATTATATATTAGATATTACTTTCTAATTTTATTTTATTTAACAGTTAATTTAATCTCCAAATTTAATTAATCTATTCACCAACAGATTAAATTCTTCCATGAAATTTTCAGAAGCAATGTAATAAAGTCACCTTCAATCTGAAGTTTTCAGACCACAAATTAACATAGCAAAATATCCTCATTTTTTCAGCATTAAGTATGTAAGTTTTCATTGAAATATTTGCACTAATAACTTAAAGAAGTTATAAATGACGAATGTCTTTTCTTCTAACATAAAAAATTAACTCAAATTGAAAAAAAAAAATAATGCTGATTATCATTCAGGATTTGAATAAAGTATTTAGACTTACTTGATGGAAAAGAATGTTCAGGTTCAAAGAAAACTAAGTTTTAAGCCACAATTTGGACAGAACAAACTGGGTCCAGAGAAAAATCTTAAAATATTAAGCACAGATAAATTATGGTCTTAGTGTGAAAGAATATGCATACAAATTTTATCTAAGAAATGCAAACATAATTTTGTTATTAAAGTGCAAATCTATCCACTGTAGTCACAGTAATATTTATTTAATTCTAAAAAATTGAATATAGCTTTGCCCGATAATCTTGTCATTGTAACAAGAAATCCATTCCCAAATAAATTTAACATTGTATCACTGTTACCATCTAATAAACTTTGTTGCCATTTGTCTAACAAAAATATTAGGAGTGTGGTCTTGTGGTCTGAGTAGTGGGCTGTGAAATTGGCACCTGTATTCTCCACCACTGGATGTGACCTTGAGCATTCCACTAATATAAATCTCATTGTATATCATGAGCACATTTAATTGAGAAACAGGTTATAAATATCTCAAAAACTGAATGCCATGCAGGATTAATAGAAGAAATTAGTCAACATGTTTGAAAATGTGTGATGTGTGTTACCTTATAGATCAAATTGCTATCACTTTTACCTAAAAATAGGATATCAACAAAGACTTGTATAATGCAGAAATCTAAAATATGTTGGATGCCACACAGAATATTTGGGAAAAAATACAGCCCTGGAACATTAGCATTCCTGATCTATTAAATTGTATTGTGTGAAAATGCATTATTTGAGGTTATGAGTTGTACATCATACATGCATGTGAAACATGTTACTGTGCAAGGTTTTAATCTGCTACTTAATTTTCTTTAACAAAAGAAATAGACAAAACTTTTCTTCTGTTTTTTTCTTTTTTCATTTCAAAAATTAGACTTCTGTGCCATAGTGTGTTAATCTTTTTGTTACTTGCACTTCCTCCCAGTTCTAAATGCTACCTGTATTCAAGCATATCCTTTATTTACAACATTTTTATATTATGTCAGCTCAGAAATATTAGGGCCACGAAGTCCAAGTAGTAGCACCAGAACCTCTGAACTCAATTCACATTACTTTTTGAAGCCAGTTTTGTATTACCACTTGAGCAGCACCTTAGTCTTCCAGCTTCCCACTGAAATTTCACAGAACACAGCAAAGGGTCTTTTCGGCTTACAAAAAGTTTTATGGAGTCACTTTAACAGGAAAGACAAAATTCTTCCAAATCTTCTTGCAGTCTGATCTATTTGTAACAGATTAATAAAGAAATAATAAAATGGTTTAAAAGTAGACTTCTTCTATTAAGAAGCAATGTAATTTTAAGAGAACATTAACAGTTATTATCTGCTCTAGTTACTACCTGTTCTAGTTATATATGTGGAAGCATTCTATGGTAAAATAAAGAGAATAAACTTCCTTCTTGCCATCAGAGGGACTGTGAAGGACTAAACATCTGTGTTGCCCAAAATAGAGGAATAGTAGATAAAAGTAAATTTTTCCTGTATGAATAAATCAAATACATCCAGGAATATTCCCCATCACTGAGGTCAACTAATAGGGAGCTGCCCATATCTGTGGTGATAATTTCCTTTAGTCTGCAAGACAGAGTGACAATGTGCAATAATAAGAAAGAATATCTATAATAAGAAAGTAGTAATTTTATTATTAAAAATAATAGGAAAATCATAGAATATCATAATTCCTCATATATATATATATATATGAATTAATTTGAAGAAGACCGGTTTTCTTGGGTCAGAATTATTTAACTTACCATTACTATTTAATATAATATTAGATGTATCTGTAGTTGCCTTTACTTGTCAGAATTTGTAAAGACCTTCTATATATATCAAAACAATTTCAGACACATTTAAGCATCAAATCTCAGAAAAATGTATGAAAGTAATGTACTCTATTCCTAGAGTGACCTATGTCACAGAGTGTGGAACAAGTCATAAATGCATAAATGGATAGATTTAAGCTGTCAAAAATGCCCATAATGTGGGACTTAGACGTAATGTTATTAAATTCAAAAAAGGGACTCAGTCAGCCTGAGCACAAGTTCAGGCTAACCTCAAGGGAATTTTAAATTGACTGGTAGCTCCTTTTTGAAAAGCACAGATCTCAAGACATCTGAACTTAGGTATTTACGTTAGTGCTCCAAAACCAATTGCTAGAAATTTAGCGCTTGCTTTAATATCAGAGCCATGCAGAGACAACACAAAGTATTGCCAAGGTGCACAGGGGAACTTATCTCTCCTGTGTTCAGAGCATTCCTAATGTACAGTGACAGTCCTGAGTTCAGCAAGACACAGAGCAGTCACCATCATTTTACAGGGCATGCCTGTTGGCACTGTCACCATCAGCTAAGTTTTATACAGTACTCTGTTCTTGACATTAAGCCAGCAAGTGTGGAACAAAGATTCTGAATCCTCCATGGCATGACAATATGTAGTCAAACACCAAGCTTTAAGCCTCCAGGTAGGCTAGAAAATCTCAGCTGAAGCTGCCCCATTTAGAGTTTCAAATTTCATGTCAAACTCCTGACAGGCTTCATTGTAGGTATGTGCTTCTCTTTCACAGAACTTTATAAAAGAAGATTTGGACCACAGAAAATAATGAATGGATTTCATCCCCAAATATTTACCACAAACTCAACTGAATTATCTAAATATTTTCCTAAAATTATGTTGGTGTGACTCAATGCAGTGAGACTTTCTGAAAGGTACCAAGCTACTCTAAAAATATCTAGAGATCTCTAGTATAAAACATGCAAGCATGTATTTGAGAAATTTAAGGATAAAAAGCCAAAACATGTCTCAACTGAAGAGCGCAAGCTGCATGAATTAATGACGTGATGTGTGACCCATGATGCATGATGACCCTAATATTGCAAGGACTCCATCAATGAAAGACACTGGGCACTTGTCTACAGAGCTCCAAATCCACTTCCTGAGTATTGAAGAACATCAAAGATAAAAGTATGAATAATTTTTAAGTTCAAATATGAGGGGAGGGTAGGGGGGTCTCCTACTTTTCATCCCTTAAATTATCTAGAAGTGAATTTGAAGGATATATTTTATTTTTCAGTTTAGGAAAAACCATATTTTTTCTACTTTGTATTTTATATTTAAGAATTCAGACTATTCCTTAAGTGAGGTGATATCTTTAGAGATTCTCTTTTCAGCTCAGAGTCCTCTTTCAAAAATTTGAAGGCAAGCTGCAATTTGTCTTTTGCAGCAGACATGTTTCACAATCTGGGAACATTTTCTACCAGTTTCATGTGGTGTTGGTTATGAAAACCTATTAAGTATCTCTAGCACCTCTGAAAATATTTACTCCCTTTGTGCATCTTGTTTCAAAGTTTTATTAAAATATTAGCAGGAGACTGGAAACAAAGGGTACATTTGACCAGAATGGTAGGAAATCCCAGGAGTTTTCTCTTATTGTATTTTCAATTTCATTGTACAATTTTGAGAGGTGAAATCGGTTTTTTTAACTGCAAGTTCCTCATATAAGATATGGTTATAATAAAAGGGTATCCTGATTGTTATGGCCTGAAGGCAGAAAGATATCTATGGAGTTTAAATTATTAACACTTCTCCAGTTCATGGGGTAAGTGTTTAATCTTTTCAATAATGTTTTTAATTCTGAGTTAGAAACAATATGAAATCCTGTTTGATTACTTACACATACGAAAAATAAAGCCTCAAGCCTCCATAAACTTACCACGGGTTCAATTTGGGATAGTTTTACATCCCTTGAGTTTTAATAAACCTGGTTTCTTGAAAACTATTATGAAGAAGGTGAAACACAAAATGAAGCTCAATTAATAAGCTCTTTAGGTTGCTTATTTTATCAACAAATCACCACCTGCTACCTGTTTCATTTCCAAGCCAAAAATCGTTTATTCTGATGCTAAAAAGCTCTTAGGAAATCTGAATCATCAGATAAGCATTGTCCTCTTGATTCTGTGTTTGTCTTGATACTTCTAAACTGTCATGTTATGAAGACAGGGACTGAAATCTGCATCAGTTAGTTAAAAAGATTGAAAAAAGAAATGAAATATCTTTTCAGCGAGTAAAAGCCAAGATGCTTTCCTTTAGGATTAACTTTATGCTAATACTTAAGTTTGGATCATACTGTTCTGAAATAAATCTCATAGCCATCTTCAGATAATGTGCATAGTGTTTGGAGCATGTGCTAGATTGCTTTTATTATGAAACTAACCTGGAAAAGACAATACAAGCATCCACAAAATGTGCTGCAGGTCTATAAAGACCTGCATGAAATACAATGACAGAATGATTTAAGTAGGAAAAGATCTCCATCATCATGATTTGTAATTTAAAACATACAGTGTCTGACTAAATATATCGAGTTAGTCTGATATTAAAGCAAAACTGTTTTATATCAGGTACTCACTACCAATAAGTTTACTTCTCTGATTTATTTCTGACTGCCCCAATATGACGCGACTTAGAATTAAATTATCATTAAGGCTGATCAAAGCTACCTAAAAATAATTAAAGGAATTGTGGTAATAACAGTAACAAAAACAAAAAGAATGTTACATATACATCACTATTTAAAAAGAAGAAAAATAAATTTTAAAAAAAAAGTAATAGAAATATTATCAGTTTAGTGCTTCTGAAACCTTCTAAAATGTAGATAGACACCGGTGTAAGCCATTAGCATTAGATTTCCCTTAACTTTTGTACATTTATAATCACCTTGTGCTGCCCCTCATACAATATGAGAGGATTTGATTTGCTTGTCTCCTGAGAATAGATGGAAATTTTGTATTAGAAAAAACAGGAGAAAAAGACCACAGAATAAAGACTGCACACTGATGTTCAGTCAGACTTGTAGTTCCCCACCAAAAAATTTTAAAAGAAAGCTAAGGAAGGGTGGAGGGGGGAATTAATAGGAAAGCAGGAAGATATGATTCTGTTTCCCTTACTCTTGAGGAATCAGCCCTTTGTTCAAACTACTTCTCTTATGTAGCCACCAAAGGAAATACTCCTGTGTTACTGTTCATGAGGTATCTTAGATTTATAAAATGAACACAATATATGTATACATGTGTCTATTTTTCTCTTGCAAACTTATTAATTATACATATATATATATAGGTACACAATGCAAATATACATATATCGATAAATACATGTGTATGTATATATATGTATGTATAAAGGGAGATATATATAAATAAGTGGAATCTTTGTTACAAAACAATCAGAATAAGCTGAATTGGAAGGGGCCCATAAGGATCATCAAGTCCAACTCCTGGCCCTACACAGGATCACACTCATGTCACACCATGTGCCTGAGAGCAATGTCCAGATGCTTACCAAGCTCTGTCAGATTTTATGCTGTGACCACATCCCTGGGGAGCCTCTTCCAGTGCCCAACTACTCTCTGGGTGAAGAACCTTTTTGAGATATCCAACCTAAACCTTCCTGACACAACTTCAGGCTATTTCCTCGGGTCCTGTCGCTGGTAATCAGAGAGAACAGATCAGTGTCTGCCCCTCCTCTTCCCCTCATGTCAAAAATGGAGACTATATGAGTCTTCACTCAATCTTCTCTTCTCCAGGCTAAATAAGCCAAGTGACCTCTGGCACTTTCCCTCGAGCTTTTCTTATAAACCCCTTGCTACCTTTGTATTCCTCCTTCAGATGCTTTCTAGTAGCTTCATTACTTCAATAGAGTTTTCTGATTGATATTCTGCAGTATAGTTTTATACAGAAGTTCTGAAAATCTGCAGCTGCCTCAGCAGCCAGGAGTATGCAAAGATTAATCAGAAAATTCCAAGCCAAAGAGTCAAATGTCTCCTGTCATCAGCCTGGTGACTTTAGAAAGTGTGAAGGCTGGGACAGTTGGCAAGGAAGACAAGGAGGCTGGGTTCTAGGAGGCAGGCAATTTATTGTCACACATTTTCACCATTTGATTCAAAGCCCATTAATATACTAATAATGTCATTATACATGCAATTTGAAAATCATAGGACTTAATCCTTTTTTATTCTAAATTGGATTTTATCATGAACGTCCTAACAAGAGTGGGCTGTAAGTAAGTTACTAGTCCATTAGATTTACAATGAACAATGACATGCAGTTGATGATTTAGGAGTTATCTATCTAAAAGCATGAGCACATCTTCTGAGGGAACTAATTCATGTTCTGCAAGTTCTACAGCCACGGAGTTTTAGATGCTTGTGCCTCACATACTTGAGAATGCATAGGAGAAAGAAAATGCAACACTGAGTGGTTGGAAACACTTCCAACAAGAAAACGCAAAATGAAGATTTTGTCATATAAGAAAGCAGAATATACTTGTTTTCCTATAGACAAAATGCAGAAGTCTTTCTCCATTCTTCCACACATGTCTGTTGGTCAGATATACCCCACCTCCGTTTCAAATCATCTCTGATGCTTGTTAGGCATACACATTAGTTCCATATTCTGGAAATCTACCAGATAAAGTAACTGTATAATCATTACAGAAAAAAGTAGAATTTTACACTTCATGGCATCAAGATTATGTCAATTCACCAACATTATAATCACGTCTGGTGTCACAAAGTAATATTTGCTCTCATAAAACAAGGACTGTTTCTCATAAGCCAGATGGTTGGACAGAGACAAAGTTTAGAATTAATCTTGCTATAAATAGATTAAGTAAACTTAGTCTTCAATTTCTTCTATTTTTTTCATTCAAAGTTTTTACTCTAATTATCATAACTTTTGTCTATTCTGAACAAGGGGAACATTAATATTTCTGAACCATTTTAGTTCATCTGGAGTAGAAGGAATCTGAAAGAATGAGGACCAACTGTAAGCCTACTTAGCAAAGCACTAACAATTTTATGGAACAGAGCACACAGCACGTGCTTTATTATTTTAGCACACTCCAGAACATTCAAGTCTGCACAAACCATTCTGAAAATTTCTCCACAGAGTTAATCTAAGAAGCACCTCCTGCGCTTGTAACCCCTCAAAGTTCCCAGAATGCAACAGTGTATTGGTAGCATACTTTAATTCCCTTCCAAAAGCAAATTGTTCTCATTAAGCTCATGAGAACCTAAAACTCATCACCTTGTATGTTTGAACAGCTGCAATAAGCTCTAACACTCTGCCTCATTGGACACTTAGCTTTTGAGACTGTGCTGTTCCCAAAGGAATGGCAAAGCAAGGAATGGGAAACATTTTCCAATGGTTACCTACATCATGTCAGCTAGAGATTTCAGGAGTACCTGAATATCTCCATTATTTACTTAGAAAATAAATAACCTATGCAAGAAAAACTTCCTCACGTTCCTGCTTTTCAGTGCAGGAGCACTAAATTAGATGCAAAAATTCAAGACTTCATTAAATCAAACAGATGAGACATTTTGCAGATGCACAGTCACAGAACATGTTTTGTGATTTGACAATACCCATATATTGACTAAAAATATATTCAACATAGAAAAGGACATCATGTCCCATGTATAAAGCAATACTTATCTCCCTGTTTTATGGAACCTCTAAAGTCACAGGTATATTCCTATTTTTGTCTTTTTCAGAATAAATAGTGACTGAAGTGCTTGAAGTGCAGCCATTCATAGTCACACTTTTAAGTAGTACTAAAACTTGCAAAAATAGTCCAAGAAAAAATAATAGTCTGAATAACAGTTACAAGCACTATCAATTATAAGGTTTAATGCAAAAATTAGAATAACTTGAACTTTAAATTATAACACTCTATACTTAGTCTTCTAAGAAAAAAAACGCAATTATCTCACATCCATGTTGAAAGAAATTCAGTTTTCTGAAGTAATATCTGGCTATCTAGCCTTCTTTAAGCTGCATTTCTGAAATTAGTTAACATTTGACAGCTGGAATCTATTCTTAACTCTTGGAAATAACCATTGTAATTATTACTCTCCAGAAAAAAACTATGCAGATAAATGTAACTCTTCTCCAGATGTTAAAATATCTTGAATTCATTTGTACAGTTTAGTAGATATTGCATTATATGAAGAGAAAATCTGTACTCATCAAGATTACTATTTTTGCTATATGTCTGGTTTTATTTACAATGGCTTATATTTTTTTAACTGCAATTGAAAATGGCAAAATAAATTGTAAGTCACTGCATAAAATTTGTGAAAGACCTTTTCATCCTTAATGAGGATTTATTTAAAAACTCTTTTTAACTAAAAATGAAATCATCTTATTTGGTAAAAAGACCATTTCTAGAAATAATAATTTTATTTGAACACACTTAAATATATGTCTTAATTGCGTGTACTAAATTATTAATTTTTACATGTCAAAACCTAGCATATCTTGTTCTAAGAAACAATATGCATTTAACTGTGGATCAGGATTACTGATGTAATTGATCACAGAAAAACCTTCCTATAGGCATTAGTTTACTCATGGCATGATCCTTTGCCTATGAATGCACTACAAATGATGGCAATTTTTAAACTGAAACAGCCAGTTGTGTATCTTTGTCCATTTGGTAGAGGTTTAATCATAATTTGCATTTAACCTCTGTATGTCATTACTTTGTTTACTTCTCTATTCTCTCAGTATCAATGTGTATAGAGAATTGCATTTCTGCTGGAGCAGTAATAACCCATAACGTGAATGTTACATCTCAGAGGTTTTCTCTTTAGAATTATTGGAAAGAAAAATGAAGGAGCTGGCATCTGATGCACTTGCTAGAGATTAAGTTATACACGCTACCATCAATCCACAATGGTAATTTTGGAAGGAAATTTCTCCCATCTAACTTTAACAATCTATTATGTAAATGTGTACACCTTAGGTGATATCTTTAGGCTTCTGTCAGAGCTGGTGAAGAGAAATAGGCTTATTTAGGTGTGATATATCCACCATGTTAAATGTCTGTGTGAGAATAAAATAGATGATACCTCATAAGTGATTCTTTCTCTTCATTAACTATAAAATGAGCCTTGGGTATCTATTTGAGGTTCATACATCTGTGATATTTCCTAAGTTCAAAAAAATGTGTTGCATCCTAAATGTCAGTAAGACATTTTAAGAAATTAGCATAGCTTCAGAAAAATATCCCTGTAATATTCCATCTTCACTGTCTATTGATTTACTACTAGAATTATTCAGTTTGTATTTCTGTTTTTTTCATTTCAATTTTTGTTAGTGTCAAGATTGAAATGAGACCTGGAGTTTTAGTATTCTCCCTCTAATTCCAGGAGAAAGTCTGAGGAGAAAGACGATTTGCCATGACTCCAATGTTGCCCAGAACTGCAATTGTAAACATAATGTAGGTGTCTGCTTGTAAGCTTCACTGAATTTAAGTGAATCACGGATTTTCATTTAAGTTGCCCAAATATGCTGGTTTCTAGGAGCTGGTCCAAGAGGAAATGGGTCTTCTATATTTCCTTTGTCTTGTCTTCAGCCCTCTGAGATGTCTCAGTCATCCTAATCAAGCTCAGATGACAATAAATACCTAGAGGAATGTAACTGATTGGAGTCAACATAAAGGCAGGGAGATTGCTTGCCATTTACCATCAGAGGCAAACCAGACTGGACTTTGGGAAAATTGATGTACTTTATTGCCAATTGAGATGAACAGTGAGAAGCAAAGATAAAACCCCACTGTGCTGCCAGACTCTCCCCCTCCTTTTCCCCAGGCTCAGCTTTACTCTTTCACCCTTGACTCTTCCACATTTCACCACACTAACAGCGTTGGTTAATTTAGGATGGGAACTGAGGTTAGTCCGTGAAAGCTCCTCTCTGCCACTCCTTTGTCCTCATACTTGTGCCATTCCCTGTTGCCCACAGGCTGCAGCATACCTGTTCTGGTGTGGTCCTGTTAACAAGGCTGCAGGGGCATCTCCTTCCCTCCATTTTCTCTCACCTTGCTGTCTGCAGTGCTATGTGAAATAGCACGTATATGAAATACACACATTCCTCACTTGTCCTGAAACTGTCATGCAGTATATTTTAGAAGTTTTTTTTAAAATATATTTTAAAATATGGTTTTCTAAATACACTTTCCCTGAGGTCTGTCCACCTTGGCTGTGGGACTCAGACATGCCCTGAAATGGGTTCAGTGCCAGTGGAACCAGTTACATCAGCATGGGCAGCCCTGACCACTCCTCACAGAGGTTCCTGAAGCCCCTGATGCCAGCACTGGAGCATCTGATCTCAATGCATTAAAGGTGAAAAGCCAACAGTATTTCAGTCTTTTTTTGAAAATTATGATTTTGGAAGCCTGCCTCACTCTAAAGATTTTTTTTGGCATTACAGTAGTCAAAATATCCCTGTAAAGTAGGTGATGCCTGATAAGCCTAAAAATCTATTGTTATGGATAGCTGAGTGGAAATACTTTGTATGCTACTCACATGATTTCCCAATGCTGTATTTTCAAATACATGATGTATGCTTTTGTCTGTTTAGATTTGTCTGAAAAGTAATGAGAGTAGATGAGACAGCTTGCAAAAGACATCTGAGGAATCATGGATTTGAAAAGTGGAGAAGAATAAAAGTATAAGGCAGAAAATTGTGAACATCATATGCTCCAAATTATTCTCCAAATTATTCTTTGCCTTAAGTAATTTAAGTCTCTGTGAATGGAGTGTACTAGCATTCTAAGACTTTTTTAGGGCTGTGGAGGTTTCCTTTTTTCTTTTTCGTGAAAAAACAGAGTGCTGTATAATAATTTATTACTGGAGCTGAAGCTTCAGGTAGGAGAATAAACATTTATCCATCAAAAATTTAAAAGTGAGGCATTTCTATGTAAGTATGGAAAAATCTTGGTGACTTCCTATTTCATCAGAAAAATGTCAAAGTTGTCAGCACATCTAAATTTGGCAGATGTGTGATATAAATATCATAGCTAACTATAAATGATAAACAACTAAAACATCCCCAGAAAGTCACTGGTTGAGATGTATAAGAGCAGCAACATATTGACCTTCTTAATGTCTGAACATCATAATAAAAAGTTTGCAGCAAATGAGAAAGTAAGAGCGATGTATTGAAAATTCAGTAATGAGAAATGAAATTGAATGAAATGAAATGAATTCATTCGTGAGAAATGAAAATGACAAAGTGTTCCCAAATAAGGATGTGCAAATGTTAAAGTATAGGCAGAACTCAGGGGAGAATTTTCACTGAGTGGAAGTGATGTTGCTATTTTGACTGTGCCTGCTGTATAGCAGGTGATTGCTTCATGACAGAGAAGAATGATCCTTCTATCTCTCATCTCTCTTAGGTAGTTACATAGCTGTCATCACTGCAGTACATGAATGTAGTTTCATCTTCCTTCATTTATACAACACATCATTTATCTACTTTGTGTACACCATTTACAACTACTTGCAGAAAGTCTCTGTGGCAACCTTTGGTTGCAATTAGTTTCTGTCAAGTTAATTTCAAAAGTTATAGGTCATCTAAGTTTCTCGCTTTTTATCAAAACCCTTTCCTTTTAGGATACTAAGATGCTCTTACAGAAAACTATGTTTTCTGTAAGATGTTTATTTGTCTGAAGCTATTAAGAGTAACTTTCATCAACAGAAGAGAAAACTTTTAAAAGGATAGTTAGAAGATGTAAGATTATTATTGACAGATCTTTGCTGTTTCATTTTGTGAGCCGCAAACATAAAAATGATGATATTAAAAATTTTAAAATTTTTATCAATAAGAACTTTCAAAAGTAAGTCACAATCCTAGCATGATTATGATTGTTTCTTAGCCATACAACAGCTAAGAAAAAGGGGAAAGGTAATAGTAGTCATGATCATTTTCAGTTTCTGAACTAATTTAGGTCATTGGCGGATGCCATACTAGTCAGTCTTGAGAAAAAAGTAATTTAACTACAATGTAGTATGATTTACCATGAATTAAAGGATTCCAAGGGTTTAACATGACACAAAACTTTATGACCCTTGTTCAGATCCTATGTCAATTTCATCACCCCCTCCATCCTGAAAGACCACAGATTTCAGTTTTATAACTTAGCAGAATCTGAGGCCATTGGATGTTGCATTTGAACATGAGGAAGAACTTCTTCATGGGAGGGTGACCACACTGGAACAGATTGCCCAGAGAGTTTGTGCAGTCTCCTTCACTGCAAATATTCAAGAACCATCTGCATTCAATTCCATGCCATGTGCTCAAGGATGATCCTGCTTGAGCAGAGATTTTGGACCAGATGACTCACTGTGGTCCCTTCTGACTTCACACATTCTGTGATTCAGAGAAAAATTATGACAATAACCAGTTAGGACAATAACACTCCTTAGGCGCCCCTCCTTACAGTTTTAAAAGTTTTAAAAAACTCAGTGCCTCCAATTTTATTGTTATCTAATAGAAATGCAATTATGCTTTCATTTGAGTAGATCCTCTGAATTTTCCTACAATAGTATGAGACTTTAGTTAATACATTTTTGGCATTGTTATTAAAGTTTACCGCCTACTCATGTCAGGCAAAGTTACAGGATGGAGCAATTAAGTTTTGCTTCATATTCAAGTTCTTTTCTGTTGTTTATCTACCCAGGTAACAAAATAAAATTGATCCAAGTCTGAACACGTAATTTGTCAAAAACTAAAAGCAGCATGCTTTGTATAAATGAAAGTGTTTTTCTCAGTGATTTTTAAAGCATTTTCTGCTCTAGCAATTAATCCTCTCTTCAGCTTTGTTGAAACCATAGTAGCTATCATTGTCTTATCAAAGTTTCCTGCAACATTTCTTTTCCTATAACTACAAAACATGAGCTTATGCATTATTTTAAGATTCTAATTATATAAACATTGTTTTCTCAATGAAAACAACTCCAAAAGTATATATGTACACCTATATTTGCATTCTGTTTATATATCTGACATTCAGTAAATCATGAATATTAAAAAACTAGAACTTGTGACCAGACTAAAAGACACATTTTAAAAGGCATCATATTATTAACAACACTAAGAACTGTTTTCTGATTAAACCAGAGTAATTTACAAAACCTAGATAAGCTGGACCCAGGAGGTGAACAACCTTCTGTTTTCTTGTACTCTGCCTTTCAACTATTAAACTGTATACAAATTTGCAGCTGCCAAGTGTCAGGTCACTGATTTTCCTTCCCATTAGGCAACAGCTGTTCTGCTCACTCTTCAGAAATCTTCTCCAGATGACATCGGGAATGTAACAAGAGACTGCATTACTGATGAAATAAAGCCTTGAACTACTCCAAGAAAATTACCCCCCCCCCCACCCCCAAATTTTAGTAGAAAAGTATAAATGACGTGCAGAAGAGATTGGTGGCAAAAACCATGGTATTTATCTGGAGTCAGATCATATAAATATCAATTTCCTTGTATACCCTCTATTACACAAAAATTTACTTTGTTTGCTAGTAAAATAAGGAGAGACTCTTCAGCAGTTGTGCTTACTCTGTCATTAAATTCTTAGACAGTATTGCTGTCCCCTATGATGTGAAAGGATGATTTTATCTGTTCAATGAAGAATTTAAACAAAAAGTGAATGTTGACACAGCCCTAACAAGTAGATCCTCTTGCATTTGAAAGCTATGTTACCTGGTCAAAATTTCTCTTCCAGTTTTAATTTACATCAAAAATATAATAAATAAACATAGAAATTATTAGAAAATGAATTAAGAATGGAACACACAGTCATTCACAACTTCATGATGCACATATAATTTTAACAATATATGTACTTCTGGTCACACTATTTTATAAAAGGCATGTTAAAATGAATACATAAAGAGAGAGCAGCACAAGTATAAATCATAGAGTGGCAGTTACAGAATCACCCAGAATTAAATATTTTCAAAGTGTTCATTTGTGTAGAATAGTTTCTATGTCTCTAATTTATCAGATCTGCACTACCCTTGGTGGAAAAGGATCAAGTCAGAGTACACTTAGGCCAACAGGACATAAGAAGTACTTGGGCTCTCATGAGATACACTCACAAGTATTGATGTAATTTCAAAGCTACTTTCAGTAATTTTTGAATGATCATACTGAGTGGAAGATGTGCCCAAGGGATGGAGAGAAAAGATGTCTCTCTTATCTTTAAGGAGTCGAGAAAGAAGAATCAAGAGCCTACAAATCAGTTGTCCACACTTTGATCCTTATAACGGTAATGAAAGAAAGAACCTGGAACCTGCTTCTAGGCTCATAAAGGAAAGTAAGGGGATTGGGAGCCATGAGCATGGATTCATCAAGGCAAATTCATGCTTGAACAATGTGATAAACTTCTCTGATTAAATGCCTGGCCTAGTAGATGCAGGGAGAGCAGTAGATATTGTCTAATTACTCAAATAAATCTTTAGACGCTTTCATTCATAATGTCCTCATGGAAAAGGTGATGAAATATGGGGTGGATGAGCAGACCCTAAAAAGGAGTGAAAACTGTCAGTGACTAGAGCCAGAATGTGGCACAAAGACTAGTTAAAGATCAGTAACTTGAAGCATACCCCAGGGGTCAATACTGAGTCTGATTCTGTTCAAAATTTTCATTAATGCAAGGGGGATAGCTTGTCATTGAACACTAAGAACTTAAATAATGTTGTTTGGCTTAGGTTTAGTTTTTTTTTCCCCTATGAGAAAACTCACAGAACTATAACCCATTCGTTACCAGTTAAGATTTCTTCCATTTCTCTTCTAAGACAAGAATCTGACAATTAGGTTCTTCTCTGTCAATTTTAAACACCTTTCAATTCTAGATTCAATTTGTATATTAAAATCAGTAGAAAGAAATAAACATATCTCAGAGAGTAATTTATTTGATTTGTTGAAAGTGTTTACATGAGGAGATGATCTATACAGAGAAAGTGTTCCTTCCTTGTTACTGATTATAAAGAGAGGAAAAGGTGTACAGTTCAGATGGCTGTACCAAGAAGCCCCTATCTCTGGTGAAGGAGCATCAGTCAAAATATCTAACTACTTAAGTATTTCCTTTGCCTACTCACACAAATTCAATATTTACTATAAAATAGTTTAAAAAACAAAAGTAATTTTCATGAGCTAAAAATAAAATACACAAAAATGAAAATATGTAATTTATGGATTAACTGTCATTACCTTTTCCATGTCAAATGATACATATCATTCATCAGTTGGAAACATAGCCAGAAGAATAAACAAAAATGTATCTTCCACATGCATCTAGTAGAATTAAAAATTATCAATGAGATAATGAATTTACTATTCCTGTTAAAATTCTTACAACAGTAATTGTGATATAGTCAGTTTTCAAAGTTTAAAAAAAATGCAGTACAAAATTTTCAAGTTAAAATTGCAACCCCAGGACTCATTATCCTTTAAAGTCTTTTAATTTGAGCTAAAATGAGACATACATACAAAGAAAAGCCAACAATCTGTTAAGAATTAATATATTTTCATGATTGATTCACAATACCGATTAATAAGCAGCAAATCTTCCAAAACTTACTTGATATAGGTTCAGATAAAATTTCACAAGAAATATTACATGAAAATTAATTGTAATTACCTCATACATTAAAAGCGGTTCAGAAAGCTGTTTGAGGAACAGTAAATGAAGGAGAACAAAGCACAGCAGTATGTAAAATATGGATATGCAGTGCAAAATTAATAACTATTAGAGCCTGTAAAAGGCAAGACACCAATTAATATGAGCAGATAATTTTAAATTGGAAAATAGTGCAAATTACAAACACAAGGAAGAGAGAGAATACCTTGTCAGCTAACAAGAGGGAATATGTTGTCAGCTATCAAATTTATTGTGCTCCTCCTCAAAGCAAAGGACAGACTATTTCAGACAGGTGGGATATGTAATTAAAGGTTTTGTTTTAAGAAAGCAGTTAGACTGTTAGAAAGCAGTAGACTGTGGTACCCAGAGGTGCTACTGATTGAGAATTATTCTACCTTCAGAAAAATAAAAATTAAAATATTCTATTACCTTCAGGAAAACAAACAAATAAATGAAGGGCCCAGGACAGACTTGCTAGTGCTAAATTGCAGAAACAGAATTACAGAATCTAAATCACCAGGTAGGAAAAGGACGCAGTCCTATTCTCAATATGTCTATTGTGACAGATCCAAATAAAATGCAATTGTGAGCAGTGAAGGTTTATTCTTAATCCAAAATAGGCATTCTGTGTCTTGCCTTCTGAAATGAGAAAGGCAGTATGGCTTACCAAACCTAGTGAGAAAAATGTGTTGAGTGATAAATTTGCAATTCCTTCCAGGAAACAAATCAATTATATATTTATTAAGATGAACTCTGGCTAGAGTACCAAGCACAGATTAGATTGGTCAGTCAGATATTGCTCTGAATTGAAAACAAAAAGTAAATGCTTCTCTTTATCCAAAAGTCACTGGAAGAGAGGTAGGGACTAACTAAACCTGAGCCCCTGAACTTCAATACATCTCCCATCAATATAAAACTAGAAATACTAAAAAACTAAAGCTTATATAA
>VWYI01048538.1:0-46699 GCA_013399455.1 Anthoscopus minutus
CACTTCAAAAATTATGACAGCGTTTCAATGAATTTTGTCTTTTCTTAGAAATTTTACTTTCAAAATATTTTCTAAATCTGTTCCTATTTCTAAATCTTACCTGGTTGTTCTTGACAAAGAAATGAACTAATCTTACTGAAAACATTCTCATTTATTCTTTACTTCATACAGTTGTTGTGTCTTATAATGGATGGTTATGTGATCAGGTTGTCAACTTAAAAATGTTCTTCTAGATGAGATATAATAGTGAATACAAATGGGATCTCACTCTCAACAGTTAGATATTCTTGAGGCTGTTATGAAGGCTTTCATTGTCAAAAGTTCCAGCATTACCCTACTTTTAAAAACAGTTTATCAGTCTTCAAGGAGCAGTTTCAAAATAATTTTATTTTTGTTTTTCAAAATATGCGACCCACTGAAACCAATGATGTATGAATTGTAAACTAGTTGCAATATGGAGGGTTTCTGAAGTCAAGAGAGGGAAGCAAAATCCAGCAAAATATTGGAAAATTTTCCTAGCTTTCAAAGGCTTAAGGGGCATGTCTGACACTAGATTTCAGGTTGTGTTTCTGCAAGTGTCTCTGTGGCAATATCTATGTAAGCTGGTAGAGCAGTACCATGGGAGGGCAACTGAAGGTCCAAACTATTGACATTGCAGATATGACATCCAACCTACATCCAGGTCAAGAGCTTTTGCTTCACACCCACGGATCTATTTTGTTAGGAGGGCTCTGGACCTCCTGTGTATTCTGATTTCGTCCAGAAGGCAACCAGTGTGAGCAGTGCAAAACCAGTTTCGGTACAAAATGAAACATAGTAGAAGACAAAGAAGCTTGCTTTAAAAGTGTAACCACAGTTTGAAATAAGAATGCACTCTAATAAGGATGCACTCTGCTTTGCTTCTCTTGAAGTGGAACACAGGAACATGGTAAGCTCTGTTCTTGTGGTCATTTACTCCTACTGCAATGGAAGAGTTTGCAATGCAGTTCTGTTGCCTGGAAATAAAGAATTTAATCTCTGATTCCTTATCCCATTTCTCAATATCACTGTTCATGTCAAAAGTGCATCCTGAGAATTTTGTATGTTTTTCAAGTTCTGTTTTCAGAACTCTAACAACAGAATTCTGCTGAGGAGCAAATGCATATATCATCTCCTACCCATTGCCACTTTATCCCTCTACTCCTTATTTCAGTGCTTCCTATATTTTCACTGTCTTTGCTTCCTCAGGATCTATGTACTCTTCATTTGACCACTTATTTTATTGTTTGTCTGTTTCTACTTTGTCCCCTACTGTTTCTTTCAAATGAATTCCTGTTGAGAATTGTATTATTCTTGCTGCTTCTCCTGCAGTCCTATTCCTTATTACAGCTTTCTAAAACATCACGTAGCATCACGCACTTAGTTGTGCTTGCATTTTACTAGACTGATGATAAATTTAGTGATTGGTAGATACCAGAAACAGACCCTTTTGATTCTGAGTATGGAAAGTGTACTGAGCATTTTCTAAAACCTCTGGATCTTTGTAAAGTCCTCAGCTGAAAGACTGCTTCAGTCAAAGCAGTCAAAATGCATACTTTGAATTCCTGGGTATATGCATTTTCTGACCTCCTGGGTTTCACCTTCCTGAGGTTCTCACCTTAGCTAAAGTGCTTGCATAAATTATTTTTACTTAGCTTTAAAACCCTCTTCTGAAATGTTTCATTTTATATTGCTTGCATTGTGGAAACTTTTAATACATATCCCATTCCTATAAATTAGTAACTGCTGGGGTTTAGATTAATGAACTCTCATTAGTTATTTCCTTTGCATTTTGTTTCCTGTATAAATTTTGAGATGATTGCTAAAATAAATTACTTGTACAAGCTTTAAGTGCTTTTCTGTTTCCTGCTGTGGTGACAAGTGCCTCATTCAATTGTTTTGAAATGAATGCCTTAAGTGACTTTTCTCTTCTTTTGAGAATCCTCCTCAGTTACAAACTTCACTGAAGCTAAAACTTTGATTTATAGAATCATTTCTGTACATTAGGATTTACTGCAGGAAGTTTTTTTTCTAAAGAAGTAATTTCTCAATAAGTAGCTGCTATAGTTATATGGTCCTAGAACAAATTGCACATGCAACTTCTAATACCCTTATTGAATTAAAGATGCCAGCTTTACAAAATGGCATAAAAAATCTTTTTATCATTTATTTTTGGGATAAAATGTGGACTAGTCTGTATTAAAAGCAGTGCCACCTCGTCTGTAATAAGAAGAGTAATTTTGCTCTCTCAAACAGAGGGCTATATTGAAAAAGAATTGTGGTCATTCTACAACAAAAAAAATCCTACCATTTCAGACTGCATTGCAGATTGCAATAAACAATAATGCAGAAAAATTATCATAGAACTTTTTCTCTCTGAACTCATCATGTTTACATAACATGTTGCCAAATGTAGCATATTGCATTTTAAAGTGTGTATTTTTAAAATATTTATGGATAGTGAATAATTCCTTTTAGTAAGAGATAAAAATGATTTCTGATCCCTTAGCACACTGCAGTTATAAAACCATTATTCAAATTAATTAGCTATTCCAGCTGTTAAATGGAAAACTCTGCAATGGCTTTTTAAAACTTATTGAAATATTTCTGATGTAGGTGATCGATTGTGACAGGTTTATTTGAGTTGTGGCAGATGAAAAATTTGAAAGTGAATTTCTGTTTCTATGATCATAAGTCTTACCTCTGGAGACCATGAAAGGAAATATTCAAGGTCAGCTTGGAGAGGACTCTGAGCAATCTGATCTTTTTGAAGATGTCCCTGCTCATTGCAGGGGGGCTGGATTAGGTGACCTTTAAAGGTCCCTTCCAATCCAAACTGTTCTATGACACTGTGAACAGAACTTTGCTGCTCAGTGTTTTCTAAACAAATGCAGTTATGAGAATGCTTAAATAGTTGCCCTTCATAAAGTGACAATTTTTCTTTTCACATTGTTTTCAAATTTCCCTTTGCTGTTTTAATAAAATAGTTGCATATTGTGCTAGGAATTTGAGTCTCTGAATCATCATTTAATCTCTAACTTATGGTGATGTCATTATTTAGCTGACTTTCTAATATGAAAAAGATTTCAAGAAGAAGAGATTCTGATATTGCTACAGTATAATTAAGAAAAGGCTGGTAATACTCAGTGGGTCTACAAATGATTTTCATTAAAAAAAAAAAAGAAAATTCTGAGTTTTTGTATTTTGTATATAAGCGGTTAGGTGTGATGACAAAACCAATATGATGATCAGCACCAGTGTAATAACAGGAAGAAAAAGACAAACCAGTTAACCTTTTATATTTTTATATTTAATTCTTCCACAATGTTGCTTAAGCAAGCCTCCACTTTAATGCCTTTGTTTTGTTTTGGTTTTCTTTTGTTGTTCCTGTTGGTTTTGCTCTTCTTTATATTGATTAGACTGAGTTTAACCCAAATTTATTTTGTTTAATTTATCTGTGTTCACATCATTAGTGAAAAAAAAAAATTTACTGATCATCATGGTATTGTTTTGGAGCTCATTTCTTCATGTTGATCTTTCTGAGGTGTCCTGTGAGAGACTCCATTGATTTTATGCAGATGTAAGATGATAGCCTGTCTTCTTTTAACTTGTATTAAAACTCACATTTGGGATGTTTCTAGGCTACTTTAGCAAAAGAAAAAAAAAAAGATAATGGTTATATAAATGTAAAAATGCAGGGATTTTGTGGCCAAGAAACACTCTCTAGTGACTGATTGCTTCACTAAAATTATTTTTCTACAACTTTTGGTCTTTTCATCGTGGTTATTTTGTATCTTATACCACAGTAAAACATAACCCCATTAAGAATTAAAATGCAAACATTCAGGTCTAGTAACTAGTAATTAGCTCTCATGACAATGGAAACTAAAATTTACAGGCAGCATAAACTCAACCAGCCTATTTTTTAAAGTTTTCATCAGTATTAAAATTTCTTATTACTATTGAAAATATTTTAATGTGACATATTGCATTATAATTAATATAATTAGAAATAAAAAATATTATTAAAAGACTGTTTATTCAATGGAACTTGTTCCCATAGAAACAAGGAGCAAGCTATTCCATTTATTCAGGTTTCATGGCAAATAAATATTCTTCTGCTCTGAATATTTAATGCTCACACATCTATATTTACAAGAATATCATGAAAAGATCAATAGGCTACTGAATATAAAATATTTCCTTTGCTCTTTACATTAAGTTTTAGTTGCATTTATTGTGAAAAAACAAAACAAAATAAAACAAACCCTGAGTAAATCTGTTTGTACTCCAAGAAGAGCCGCAGATGTTTTCTTGGTATTGATCTCCAACAATAATGATTTTTAAGCACTGAAGAAGTGCATATGGGGATTTTGTGTGATGGCCAAGGGAAAAAAAAGAAAACAAAACCACCAAAAACCAGCAAAACAAAACATGGAAGAAATAAAGGCTAAAGAGCTGCATCAAGACTGCCAGCAGTCAGCACAGCTTTCATCTTATGCAAGTACTGTCAGCTTGTGTTTGCAAAACCTCATGATTTATTTAGAATTTTAATTAAAGAAAAGGAGTGATTGGAACAGCATCCTAGCAGTACCTAGCATCTGCCGACCGTGGCTAATGATTTTTACAGCCTCATCTGCAAACACTCCATTAAAGAAGCTAACCATGACGTGTGACACAACTGAACCAAATAAGTGAAGGAAAAAAAATCTTGCCTGCAGCTATCACTAATAAAAGAGAAAGAATAAGATTTAAAAAAAAAAAAAGATACTATGCAAAATGTTGTAGCTTCAGGGCTCAATCTCAAGTCCTTGGAAAGAAGGATCATTACATACTCATGAGCATGTGAAGCATTTTGGCCTCTGGATGCTCCCTTGACAGCTTTTTCAGAATTTGCATTATTTTTCTAGTTTCCTAAGGAAAGAAAAGAAATTCAGTAATTCAATTTTAAAAGCAAAAGGCCCCTGAATTCTTCTTCAATCATACTTGTCATTTAGTCTCTCTTTTTCTAGGTATTTAAAAAACAGTGCTTTACATTTGGTTGGGAATTCACTGTGCAAGGTACAACATAAAGTATAGCAGCTCCTGGGTACAGGGGGATATTATGGGGATGGGGAATACAGAGGGATGGGGAATACAGAGGGACAATGTTACTATAATTTCCCTGGTCAATGGCTGTAGTTTTTCTTCCATGACTCTATGCTCATTTTCTTGGTTTCAAATAAGTTAAATATTGCAGTGAACTGGATCCAAGCAAGATGCTCCACAAAGTACACCTTTTTGGGATTTAGCCTGACAACCAGCAAATTCTAATGTTTTCCTTGGGACAAAAAAATGAAGTAGCCACTAGGTATTACAGTATCCCTAAACTATTTCATATTTTTTATGTTCCACTTACACAGATGTTGGAGATGGTAAAGGATTATTAATGGTTTCAACCCTCTCTCCACCACTGAAGGGCACTTTACTGCATTATAATACAGTAACACTGCCACCATAGTAATAGAGGGCATTTTTCTCTGGGTATCTGCTGGAGGAGTCTTGAATCTTAGGTCTGGCTCCTCTCCATACCTATCTGTGCATAGAGACAAGCACCACATGTGAGGGTACAGACACACGAAAATGACAGTAAGTGTCCCCAATGACCACTGAGCTCTTCCTGAGAGTCCAGTAGATGGAAAACAAAGAGAAAATTCCCAAAGGTCAGATATTGTGTATGTCAGAGCTTAAGAAACTTTTGAAAAAGTTGACTAGAATGTTAAAGATCTTTATTTCACACAGAACATTTTAAGAGGAAGAATTGTGACAACTAAATCATTGTAAAGCTTGAGATGAATTTTGTGTAGTGTATCACAAGTTAAAAAATATCCCCTTGCTACATTAAGTTATTGGCATATTGAATTAATGTATTTGATAGCTTGTAGGTTGTAAGAGATTGTGCAAAGAGTATTGATAGAAAGAAAAGAAACATTCAGAGTTTTCCATCCTGTTCCTTTCCAGCAGTAGGAAAGTTTCTGATCGCTGAAAAGGACCCTATAGAAAAACAACTTGCTTTCTTTATGAAAACAAACAGTCTTAGGGAAGTGTGGGAATTTTTCCTGGCAGATTTGGGTCTTGTTCCAATCCAAAGAACAGTGCAACAATGTTTTTTCTTATTGTTCTGGAAGAAAATATACCTATATAAGATGTGTTCTTGCAGGTCATACAGTCCCTTCACACCACGCATCTTTAAATTTGCTTGCAGCTGGATTTCACTCCATTGTTTGCCTGGCAGGCTTCAGCTGCTTTTTGTAATATTGAAGGCACATACCAGTAGTTTTACAGCTGAAATAAAAATCCTTAAGCTTTCTTTTGACTGTAAACCATGCTTTATGCATTAAACTTCATCTAAATACTGTAATTAAGCATATTTTTTCATATCCCACATCTTCCCAGTATGTTACCTTTAAATCATATGAGTGTTATGGAATTAATTTTGAGGGAACTACTGGGATTTCAGAAATGTCTTCTAAGGAGATCCGTCATAAAATGCTGCACACAGAAGCATTCACAGAATTCAACTGAACTTGTAGGAGATCTAAAAAGGACTTTGAATATTCTGTATGGATTTACAGAAAAGCCACTGGACTTATGTTGCAACATTACTGAAAAATTTCAGACAGAGAGTGGAAAAAGTAGTTCGGACTCAGCTCAGAACAAGCTGTATCTGTTCATATTCCCCACCTTGCAATTTGCTAATGTTTCAGTTGGGAATATGACCTCAAACAAACTCAGATTAAGTACTTTTATGAGTCACTGAAGTGGAAGAAGCAGTCAGAGGTTCAAGTGCATAGGTAGGCTTAAGTCAAAAGTGTCAGATTTACATGTTTTAAATTAGTTATTTTACTCCATAATTAGAAGCTGAAGATATTTGATCTGAGTTTTAAGTGTCTGCACTCAACACAAAATTGAATGTGGATTACAGATACCCCTGGTTACCCTGAGCTTATAACTGCAGCAGCTCTGAAAAGGGCAATTGTCAAAACATGTATTTCACTATTTAGCTTTAGACAGTTAAATGTAATTTTTGTGGTTCATTGGTTTAGTTTCGGGGAATGTGATACGAACCATATCCCCATCAGGAGATGTGCAGCATTCAAATCCTTCTTACCTGGCTGGATACTGCACAATCTGATCAATCTCAGTTCAAGTGTTTTGTGTGGCCAGAGTTATCCATGGTAGCCTTGAGCAAAGAGTGCAGACACAGAAAACATGCCTGATTCCTTTCAATTTGTTGCATTACCTTTTTTGATTTGTTTTCCAGGCATGGATTGAAAGATTGAATTCATTTTTCATATTCTTAGATAAATTGAAGGGGGCTAAGTATCTTTCTTGGCAAGAACATATTTGAAATTGAATTATTGTGAGACAATGGAAATCTGTTTTAAGAGCAATTTTTCAAACAATTGCACCAATCTTTAAACTTGGAAGTACCAGTGCCTTATTGGCTCTAATTAGATAGATAGATAGATAGATAGATAGATAGATAGATAGATAGATGGGTAGATAACATCATATTTATGGATTTCAGTATTTGTATAGCTCAAACTGCATGTTGAAGTCCATGCCTGATTCTTTTACATGTATTCGGTTTTGTAAGTGAAGATATAATCTATTGTCCTTGAAAAAATGAGTTCACTGACAGAGCAGTTCTCAAACTGTGTTTCTAAAGAGATGCCTGTTGCCGTTCTGTGAAGAACTAGCAGACACTGATGTCAGGCCCTTGTCAACCCTTGATGACTTAGGTTTTTATAGAATATGCAAAATGCTTCCCCAATGCTAATGTAATATATAAAATTTTTAACAATTGCTAGCCAGGTGACAGACAATGGCAATACAAACAAAAAAAAATACAAAAAAGGAAGATAGTTCCAGTAACTATGAATTAAAGGCAGGCTAAAATCAGCCAGCCTGTGGAAAAGGTAATCAGAGTGATTTTTGTGAAATTGCATTTATTTATTTGTTTATTTAAAATTAAAATAAACTCATGGAAAATCATGTTTGCACTTGGCCTTTTAATGAGTAGATAGTTCCTTACCTTTAGCTAGAGGCCAGAAAGAACCAAGCACCCTGGTCTCTACCCTGGCATGTGGAGAGACTGTTTGGTCATTGCAGTACAGTCAATACATCTAGTTTTACTGGGCTCATTGGACCAAGCATGGCAAGGCTGTGTGTGAGTTAGCAGAAAACACCATTGCAGAAAAATGAATACACTACACAACCATACTAGCAGTTCTGGCACAAGTGACTTTTCTTTTGCCCTATATCCTTTTTGAAATTCAAATCTATGTCCTATCAACATTCTGTTGGTCACAGGTGAATTATTTGGCTTGAGGATTAGATGTACTCAATGTCTCAGTAAGCAGGAACTTTCATTAGCTGTAGTATGGTGCTATTATCTCTCTCCCTACCACATGACATGATGCAGTTGATTGGAAGTTGGGCTCTTTATTTCAAGTCCAAGTGTAGGGCAGTATGTTTACCAAATGGATGGAAGGTTTAAGTTTACACTTTTATCTGATTTATTTATTTATCTCCATACATGACCTCTGCTATTTCACTGCTCCCTGATATAAAGCAGACCCAGAGAATCCATTTGGATTTTTGCAGTTCTCATAACAATTTTCATTATTTGACAGATACCTAAGCAGTGGGTAGCTCCCAAGACATCTTCAAGAAATTATGAAACTTGCTGAGTTTTAAAATTTTTTTCTGCTATTGATTCTGCTGATGTGAATATCACAGGTGAATTTGATGTGTTAACTTGGTGAGAGAAAAGTACTATTGGTGTTGAGGCTACTTACAGTGTTTTTTTCACAAAGAACTGGTGGATTACATTGTTTGGGGTTTTTTTTGATCTGCTAATGTATATTCCACAGGAGGCAGAACTGAACTGTAGAAGGTTGATTAGTCATTAACAGCCATTATTTTTATGAAACATCCTTCTAGTCATGTCTCTAAAGTGGCGGTATATTCTGAACCTTATAAAGCAAAACATGAAAGTATTAGGCTAGTAAGAAAATCCTGTGTTCAGTTTTGTTTTTGTCACTACAAGAAAGACATTGAGGTGGTGCAATGTGTCCAGAGAGGGGCAACAAAGCTGGTGAAAGGTCTAGAGAGTAAGTCAAATGAGGAGCAGCTGGGGCAGCTGGGGTTGTTTAGCCTGGAGAAGAGGATCAGGGCAGACCTTATCACTCCCTGCAACTGCCCGAAAGGTGAGGTGGCTTCTACTCCAAGGCAACCAGTGGCAGGACAAGATGGTATGGTGCCAGAGAAGGCTCAGATTTGACAGCAGGAAGAATTTCTTCATGGGAAGAGCTGTTAAACACTGAAATGGGCTGGCCAGGGAAGTGGTAGAGTCACCATCCCTGGAAGTGTTCAAAAAACAACTGGAAGTTGCACTTCGTGCTTTGTCAAAGGCTCAACAAAATGGTCTTAGAGGTCTTTTCCAACCCAAATGATTCTGTGATTCCACAATTGTTGTATTCATAAATTGTTTTAACAGGGATGATAATATATATCCACACAAAGTGGAACTATGTCCCTGATACTCCAGATAGGTTTACAGCAACCCTGAAGCAAATCTAAACTAGGAGATTTATGGTTAGGTAATTATTTTAAACTTTTAAACTGTTTACTATCTTTATTGGAGATCCCACACTATGCCTAAGCAATGTAGAACTACTTTGGGGTTGCCTTTACACTTATTTCATAGTATTACAAACATGCATGGTAAACTGCCTTGGGATTTCAAAGGCTCATGTGTGGCTATGACCCAATGTTGTTCAATCACACAAAACACTGTCGTGTACAACTGCATATCTGTAATCTGGGCAAGTGATTCTCCATTTTTGCAGCTGAAAGGTGTTTTGTTCAGATTTTTTTCTGAAGCAGTCGGCTTCTATTTGCCATTATCTGATCCATATTTTACACATATAATTTGTTTGAAAATTTCAACTGCTAGGATTTTTTTTTTTGTAATTCATCTTGTACCCTCTTTCTGCTTGACCATATTCTGCTTGTAGGCACATTAAAAAAATCTCTTTCTCTCTTTTAAAAATGATTAGCTAGTCTTTAATTTTAGCAATCATCGAAAGGAGGGCAACAAAGATGGTGAAGGGCCTTGAAGGGAAGCAGTATGAGGAGCAGCTGAGGTCACTTGGTCCATTCAGCCTGGAGAGGAGGAGACTGAGAGGAGATCCCATCACAGCTACAATTTCCTCATGAGGGGAAGCAGAGGGACAGTCACTGACATTTTATCTGTGGTGCCAGTGACAGGATCAAGGGAATGGCCTGAAGTTGTGTCAGGGGAAGTTCATGCTGGATATCAGGGAAAGGTTCTTCACCCAGAGGGTGGTTGGGCACTGGCACAGGCTCTCTAGGGAAGAGATCACAGCACCAAGCCTGACAGACTTCAAGAAGCATTTGGAAAATGTTCTCAGGCACTAGGTGTGACTCCTGGGGGGTCCTGTGCAGGGCCATGAGTTGGACCCAGTGATCCTTGTAGATGCCTTCCAACTCAGCTTATTCTGTGATTCCGTGATTTATATGGATGTATTTGGTTTAGGGCTTATTATTTTAAACACTGTTTCCCTTTGTGGAAATCTTACCACTAATAATCATCAATTGAGACATTCAAGCTATATTATATCTTTCTGCAGTCTTTTTTTAGGTAAGATATATGAAGCATTGTAACTGATTCAGAACAGCTGGGTATTTCTCAGTTTTGGTTAGTGGCAGTTTGTATCACCTTATACTAGTATCACTTTATATTAGTCTGAACCTTTAAAACATTCTCTGCGGACACCTAGGGCTTTCATTTTCTGTAGTGAGATCACTTGATTCCTGATGGTTAGGGAGTTGAAACTGGCAAAGGGCTAATAATATACATTGATCAATGATGTAGGGGTGGACAAAAAATATAATTTTTAGTGTCCTATGCTTGGCAGAAGCATGAATAAGTCTTTATCACTCTGCTTTCCTTTCAGTCCTCCAACTGACTGCATTACTGGTATTCACTCCCTGTAACCTCCCCCCTTCCATTCTAGTGTGGGTTCTCACCTGCACTTTTCTGCAAATGGAACATGGCAGAAGTGTGCAGGAACTAAGGAGATCAAGACAGAAATAGAAATCTGAAGTAGAATAAGATGTGCAGGGTATTTTCTCCAATTTCAAGCTAATCATTTTGGTAATTTATGTGTTAAATAATCTCTCTAAATGTTTGAAAACAGTTTAATGAATGCTCACTCATATGCTTGAACATAAATGATTACAAAGATTCCATATTACTGTAGGCAATTAATTTATACTTATTTAAGATTTATTTTCTCATGTGGGGATATAACCCTCCTGGGTTGTGACCAGTTGCTTAAACATGAAGACTGTAATTTCAGCTTTTATTGCATTTATATTACTACCTCAGTAGTAATGGATTTGACTCCTTTAAGCAGGCATCTCAAATCCTACAATTTTCTGGTTGGCTTTAGGAAAAAGAAGTGCTCTGCAAATGAGTAAAAACCAGTCTCCATCTCTTATCTGTGAATCCCATGAGCCAGCTGCACAACTAATAGAATCAGCTTCTGCTCTTTTCACCTGTGGGGAGCACATTCTCTCTTAATAAAACAACTGCAATCCCACAGTCTGATGTAGTTTGGGAAGAAGTGAATTTTGGACTCACTGAAGCACAAGCCTTTCATGCAGCGTTTTTGGTTAGGAGTGAATGAGTCCAGGATTAGAGCTGGTAATGGAAAGGAGAGGTGCCTGGAATTTCTTTGCAATTCTGTCATTGATTTCCAGTAGGAGCAGAGATGCTTTCAAGTACTTGAATCTCATTCTTCTTTTTTCAGTATCCACCTCCAGCAAGCTCTGTTTAATAAACATTTTTTCTCAATGCTTCTGCCCCTAGTTTTATGTGCTTGTGAATTTAAGGCCCTTAAAGATATCGTTTCCAGGGCTGTTTCTTCTTTCCCTGCCAAAACTTAATGCTAGTTAACAAACAACATATGATCTTAAGTACTTACAACAAATCTGTTATCCAGATTTAGCAAACATGTTGCTTTTTTTTAAAAAAAAATCTATGCCAGATTCTGCATAATTTCTTGGACTTTTTCAAATATCAGTCTAGCTGCAAAAGCTTTGTCACAATTTTGGAGCCTCAAACATCACATTAAGATGGCAGTTTTTGCCATACACATTTTGATGGGAAAGGAAGGTCATGCATATTTGGCATTTCAGAATCACTGTCAGCTATGTTTAGGAAAGTAAGACCTTGAAGATAGGACTTAAAGTCCACAGATATGTATGCCTCAGTCCATGTATCTGGTCTCTACCAGATACCACTTGGTAGAGATTTTTCTTCTCATTTCTTGGCCCAGGATTTTCCTCCTCTTAGTTTCAATGGGAGGTCTTATTTTGACTTATAATTATGTCTTTGGGGTCTTTTAAAATTTTTTTTGAGGTTTTCTTTGTGTTTTTTTTTTCTTTTGTTAGTTTTTGTGTGGTTTTGAAGTTTTTTTTGTGTATGGGTTTGGTTATTTGTATATGTGTATGTTGTGGGGTTTTTTTGTTTTGGTTTTGGTTTGGTTGTTTGGGAAAAGAAAGACTTTGCAGTTCACATATAGTAATTTCCCAGGACTTGGTTAGCTTAAATAAAACTTACTAATGCAAAAATGTGTCTTCAGTTGAAACATTAAATTCAGTAGCCTTTGTGTCTCCCTTCTGGAAGCTCTCTTCTCCTTGAAGTTTGTCTGTTTGGGGAACAATCTGATAAGTTAATGGGGCAATGTCTGCTATACAGACGCTGCAGCTGGGGTCCTATGCACACCTGTATTACCACAGATAAAAGATAAATAAAAAAACCCCAGTTGTTCCCTGTCCTGTATCTTTGTTTCCTGAGTAGAGTGAAATAAAGGAACATACAACCCCAAATATTTATAGCCGTAAGCTGTCAGAGTCTAAAACTACTGGTTTTACATAGCTGTTTCAGTCTCTTCATACTGATACAAATCTCTAGTCTCGCTGAATGTGTCTAATATTATTCTAGTTCTCAGCTATTTACATGAAAATTCACATTTTACTGAAATCCTGTTTCATCAGGGTCATTCTGTAATTTAAAAGACCAGCTGACAAAAATCCTTGACAGGATGAGGATGGAATATTTATGCTTCCTGCAAGGAAGAAAGACACAGAAGTGATTTGGGGAGTCAGCAATTCTAGGAACTGGTTTGGTTCCTGGCAGCCCAAGCCCTGTGTTATCACTGTCCTCTGCTTGGAACAGGCTACCTTCCTGAACAGATATTAAGCTCTGGCAGCTCGGACTCCCATGCTGCAGGCATAGGCATGGAAATGTCATTTTAAAATGATAGCAGTATATCTATTGAAGCCCATTTCCTTTTAACCCTCTGAATAACATGTTTATACACCCGCTTGCTGCTTGAAAATGTATGTTTTGGTCAACTTGTAATAATGCTTTTTCAATTTCATTCAAAGCTCTCCTTCAGCAGCCAAGGTTCCTGCTTGGGAATGGACAGGCTTGCTAGACAGTGTTTTGTACTGGCTTTTGTTCTATGGGTAGGAAGTATTGAGTGGTAGTAACGGGAGGCACCTTGCTTTGGCTCCGATTTAAGTTGGTTCTGAAGTTTGTTCCACTAGCTTGTTAGGATAGTGCATTAGCATCTGCCAAACTCTTCGTAGGTTTTATTCAGCCACAGAGTCAAAAAGCGCTGAATGCTTCCTGCATCTCTGGTTTCCTAAATGTAGCAGCAGAAAGTTTAGTGGCCAGCCTTCTGCCAAATTGCTGTCTGAGCTGTCTGGGTAAAGGCTGGCACTGTAAGAGCCAGGGTGGATGAAGCTGCCTTTGCCTGGGAAAGGCTGCTGCTATTATTATCCACTTGTGGAGCATGGCCCCGTGATACCCCCTGCGCTGTGCCTGGCCCCAGGTGAGCCCAGCCTCTCGGCCTGCTCGTGCAGCAAACATGGTGCAGGCCAAAGCAAGGCCAACAGGGGCATCCTGGAGCATCCTGGAATCCGGGAGAATGGGAGCATCCCCTTGGCAGCTGGCAGGCAGCTCAGCTGGTGTGAGCCTGCAGAGACTGCGTGGATGGGAGGTGAAGCCTGCAGGGAGTCCCCCCAGGGGGCTGCTCCTTCCACACTGAATTGTGGAAAATGTGGTGGGATCAGCAGCAAGTCGTAGCTCTCTTTCTTCTGAAGCAAATCACTGTCAGATTAACTGTTACAAAAGAAATAGTTATGTTAGAAATAGTAGGTGAGGCAGATAGATAAATCATATTATGTCCTTTAAGGGGTAATATGTTTATAGTACCTTTTCATAAGATCAGAAAGCCCTCATAAGTGAACAAAAATGGGAAGCTATTTTGAAAGCCTGAGGTAACCCCAGGTAAAATGAGCATTTTGGTTTCATCAAGTCATCCAGGTCGGTGCACAGCAGGCAGTGTTATCTTCTGCATGCACAGCAAGCTGAGCTGCTCAGAGTGGTGAACAGAACTAAACCTGTCGCTTCCCAATTGCTATTTAGTTAATTTGCCACAGCCACTTGGTTCTCATACAAGGCTAGGAATGGGGATATTGTTATTCACTGGAACTGCTTTCCACTGGTCTCTGGAACAGCTTCCTTCCTATTCAACCTTTGCAGAAGTGCAGTCCTGTCTGCCAGCCCTGGGGCTCTTCAGGGCCCATCTGGAAGTGGGCCATGGCTTCTCTCTGCAAGAAATTTTCACCTGCCCTGGTCTTTCTGCTGGCAGAAGGAGCATGATACTCTGATGTGATCCTGTTGATGTAGCTTATCTATGCACTTAGTAGGGAAGGCCAATATTAGGGTTCAAAGAGTTAATTTATCTTAAAGGACTGACTTTTGTGTGTCCAGTCCTGTTCTGAAGTTTTTCTGACTGAGTAGGTCAAAGTCTGAGAGTTGTATACATGTTGATGGGGTGTGATTTTAGGAGAAACTATCCTCCCCTTCGCCAGCTCCCAAATCTTTCTTCCCAGAGAAAACAAAGGTGCCTGAAGACCAAGTAAGCTCCAAGGGTTTTCTCAGCACTTGCAAAAACTGTTTTGTTCAAAGAAAAGTATAAGCCAAATGAGACCTAGGGTAAGAGTGGGAGAACAAAGCAAACCCAATCACAGATCAGGTCATCCTCCTGTCCACTTTGTATCTTGCTGGCTGAGGAAATGAATTTAGGTTGGCTTTCATCTCCTTGAGATTACTGTTTCCTCCTTATGGGCAACTGGGGATTTGGGCTATGAAAGAAAAGTTAGCAGCTTTGTGCTCTGTGTGTGGAAATGTCTACTTTTGACCTAGAATTTATCAAAGAAGCAAAGCAATAATGGCCATGAAAGAGCTGTTGGAGTTGCTCCGCTCAGTAATGAGGAGATGCAGTGATGCTGGATGCAATTGCTAGGGCAAATTAAAGTAGCTGAGAGGGAGAAGTCAGTCGTGTCATTTGCCTCTCCTCTATAGCATTAACTATTCGAAAGGTCACAAATATAACTGTTTACTAGAGACATCCCTAGGCATGCACAGACATATATACTCAAGAAAATATGTAAAACAAGGGACGTGATCTCTCACAATACTTTTTGTATTGAGCAACTTTTCTTGCAGAGAGTGAATCATGCTCTCTACAGCACCTTAATGACCTCAGACGTACTTGATTAAACATTAATAAATTAACTGTGTTAGTTATGTTATTTTTTTTCTTTACTTTAGGTCATCTAGTAGCCAGAACATAAAAGCATTATATATATTTGAAAGTGATTTTGCAGCTGTTGTACAGATGAAGACTGATATTTTTCTTGTGACTTAAATCTTTGAATATGTGATTACATCTTTTTTAAGACAGAAGGGACAATTTTCTATTTATTTATTCATTTTTAATGGGGCTGTGGCATATTCTGCCCTCCCTGGGAGGGATGCTTTCTGCTGAGCCAAAACCCAGGCAAAGCAAATAAATGTAATAGATTCAGCTTGGTAAAAATAAATATTTTCTTTATGAGACATAGAGTTAAGAAGCTAGTGAAACCAAAAAAATCAAATCAGTGTCTTTGGTACATAACCAAGGGTTGTGAACCTTAGCAGTGAGTGTATGCAAATTGAAAATATCATCATTTAGGATTCACTTTTTTTATTTTTTGTAGTCTACTGGGTGTTTGAAAAAGATTTGTCCATGGGGAACTGTCCTGTACCCTACTTAAAATAGAAGCACCTCAAACATCTTTTGTAAGATTCTGATCATTAGGATATTGAAACTGCTGGACTCATATCACATCTGGTTTTATTTTTATCTCTTTGGTAGAAAATTAGGAAATCAAAACTTACTTCATGAACATATTCAAAAGAAGGAGCTTTTGTGAAAGGAATGGGGGGAAAAATGCTGGGGTGAACAGGAATGAGCAGGTAAAGTCTGAAGCCTATTAAAACTGAGGGATCTAGTCAGAGCAGATATTAATACAGAAAGTATCTGCATGATAGGTTCACTCTTAGTTACATGTGCAAAAGATACAGATGCTAAGCTCATGTCTGAAAGCTTTAAATACATGTCTTTTCAGATGCTGAACTGTGCTCTATGATCAGCCCATGATGACAATAGAACTGAATGAAAACCCAGTTGCAAGCCTTCTTAAGCTCAATAGGAAAGAATCTGCACATCTGCATTTAACTACAATGGCTTGCTACCACTATAAATTTAGAAGGGGTCAGCAGCTTATTCACACCATGAAAACCATCAAACCTTTGTCAGTGCTGGGACTTGCTGTAGATAAAAGATATTTTGCTTTAAAAAGTAGAATACTGAAGATTGCTGAGATAATTGAAAATGATGAATTAGTTTTATCTGACATTCAGAAGCTTCAACTGCCTTGTAAAATTAAATAGCTGTGAACTTATGTGGTAGTTTCTTTTCTCTAAATCTTTGACAATTATCCATGACGTTTTAATGACCTTCTATCTCTGATGCTTATAGTTTGCTTATCCTTTAGCATTGCTGATTACAATATTCAGAAATACAATTAATATTTGAAAAAAATACCTAGATAATTTTTTAGACAACCCAGGTTTTTCTCAGTGACCCTTTGTACCAATAGTCTAGATAGGTACATGTGACTGGTAAAGAAATAATTCCTTTGCGTGGTTCTAGATTTATATCACTTTAGCTGCAGTCTGATGGCTTTTCTTTATATTTTAAAGCAGATGAGAATTTATAACTGAGGAGTGATGGCTTCATTGAACTATCCCATTTATCAACAGCTCAATTCATGTTTGCCACTGCCTGGCATTGATAATCTGTTGCCAATATCTGTCAGACAAAAAGTTCTTGCCTCAGCAACAGATGGCTCTCCTGAACAAAGGTCTTTCTGTCTATAAAATACTGTCTCTCTTCTTTTTGTCACAGACTTATTTTAAGTAGCCACAGCAATCTCAATCCAGTGTTGTTCCACCAGGCTGGGCCAGCAGGTGAGAATACGGATTTGTGCCACTGTTTTGTGAGTTGAGGCCCGAAGACAAAAGCTCAGTCCAGACACTGTAGTGTCACATAATTAGGGTCTGTATCATGGTGTCCAGCTCTACTTAGGCTATACTAGTTCAGGTCCCGTGTCATGCTAGTCCTCTTGTAGGCCTCTCAGCTCTGGTGCTTCAGGGTCTGTGATGTTCCTTTAGGTGCAGCAGCACTTGGGCCTGTTCTTTTGTACTCTGAACTGCTGAGGAAATTACTCTGGGCTGTTTTTTTGCCTGTTTAGTTTTTCTGTGTCTTGTTTAATAATAACCTGTGAATTCTTTAGACCATTTTTGTATGGGACACACCAAGAATATTCTCCAAGACATGAAGATCCTTGGCCTTTTTTAGAGGAAGAAACTGAACTGATTGCTGAAACTAAAATATCAGTGAAAGCTTAAATTGTAATGGACATCTAAAGTTTTTCACAGATGGAGAGGAAGATGGTTAAACTCATTATTGTTCACTGTGTATCAGGAAGGACTACTTTCTTCTAAATATATTTCTTTTAAACAAGGATCCATTCACCTTCTCTGGAATCTTTTAAAAATCTTAACTTTTTAGGGGGAACATTCCAAAATACATTTTCTCTTCATAAGGCATATAAAAAGCATTGCAGGACACTACTGTGGTGGAGCAGAACTATCATAGTACTGTCATTTAGTGTTCTAATGCATTCAGCTAGTTCAGCAGAGCTTACTGCAGCCAGATTTTGTTGGGAAATGGGTTAACATTATGCAGTATTGTATCCTATAGATATCAGATACATGCAAATTCAGTAATCGTGTTATGTGAAGCTTCCTGTTGGCCTGGGCAGCCAGAATGTATAAATTAAATCTTTACCCACATCCAAACATTGTTTTAAATTATACTGAGCAGCGTGAAAACCTACCAACCAACTTAAATAATGAGCCATGAAATAAAAGAAGAAAGATTGCTGGAACCATCTAATTTCTTGTATATTTGCTCTATTATGCTTCGATATTTCCTTAGAGCTCATGTTTTTCTCCTTTATCCCTACTATTTTAAAGTTCTGCTTTGATAAACCAGTATCTTCCAGCCGTCTAGAATAAAAATAAATCTATTTTTATAAGTATTTTTTCCTGAAACCACTTCTATGATGTTTTGTATTATCCCAATGAAAGAAAACTGAAATATATCTCAGAATTGCACTTGACTATAGTAGATCAAGTGAGCTAAAATTCCCAACGTGATGGTGACATTTTCAGCTGTTTGTGGGGCAGTGGCTGAGGAGTTGATGCTAAGTATTTATATGTGTCTATGAAGCAGAAAGCTCAAAGCCTGCTTTGCAAAAGATTTTTGAAGATGAGATACTTTGAAAGTTAATGCCTTTCCTCATGTTTGGCAGTAACAATGCCAGTGGTAGAGTTCAAATGGTGGTAATTTTACACATAAAACTGGAAAAATAATTCCCTTTGGATCTATGGAGGAACATGAAATAGTTGATAATAAGTCTTTTTTCTGCCTATTTTGACTTCCTACAAACCTGACCTGCTTGTGTTGTTGCAATGCAACAAATCTAAAATTCAGGTTCTTCATGTGCAGACCATATACATGACATCCCTCACATACGGTCTTTATTGAAAGGGAAGTGTAGCTTAATATTACTTATTAGTAGATTAGGTACAAATAGAGCTATAAAATTCTAGTTTGAACATATCTGTTTGAACACACACTGTACAGAATATAGGACTGGCACTAGAAAGGACAAAGAAATAACATGAAGTGAAGAAAAGAGTACATAAGACATGGGAAGACTGAAGAGACAGAATTTTTGTATTCTTTAAAAGAATACAAGGGACACAATAACAGTAAAGTACCTTCAAAGTAATATCCCTAAATGAAGTCACTAGCATTGAACACAAACTAATGCACTTAAGAAAGAATTTCAAAGCAGACAATAATGAATAAAATCCTGTTGTTGCATGAATTCCTAAAGGAATTACTCAAAACCGTAGCTACCCACAAGCGGTGTAACGCCAGGGGAAAGATTAATTGATGTAATTGATATTTAACTGTTATTTATTTACAACCAAATAAAATCCAAGACTTCACTAGAACAATTATTTTATATTAAATAATAATAGATTACTGACACATAGCAATTGAAAAGTAATTACCATGGTGTTAGTATGTAGTATTTTATTTTCCAGTCTCAGCAGATGGCTTCATAATATTTTTGTTATTCACTGATATAGATAAATGTCTTATTGAATAAAAATGAAATTGATATTCAAGGACTATCACTTAATAATTTACTTTCATTATTTCCAATAGGATTCTTTTAAAACCCTACCTGTTTTTTTCCTTCCCTTCTTCCATTCTTTATGCCTGAGGATACTAATAATGATGAAGTGAGAATAGAAAGTCATAAAAATAATTTAATTATTTTGCAGGTAGTAAAATATTTTATCTTTTCTAAACTGCCAAGAAAGTGCTTGTGATTAGAGAACAAATTTAATAAAACAGAGCATATTGATTGCCAAGGGGGGAATTTTTTTCCCAAACTAATGGTACAAGGAACTGTAGGAGGCTGTACAAAGTAAAGTTACTTGCTCAGAGAGCTGTCATCTGCAAGAGTGATCCAGATGTAGGAAATAGCATAGCTGTAAAAAATACTGTGAAATATTATCACAGATAATGCCTGCAGAGACATTCTGATGGAACGGAACTGTTCTAGATGTTACGGTAATTTAGGTATTTCTTAAAATACATGGGTATTTGGTCAGCTTTATTGTTTCACAGCATTTTGCACCTGAGGATCTCCAAGCACTGTGTCAGTGGCAAATATTTAAACTGAGCACCTTATTTATGAATCCATCTAATGCAAAAACTGGAGAGAAAATTACTGTCATGCTTTGTCTTTCAGAACTCACATGTATTTATTTGAGGTGAGTGTTAAAATTCTGCAACAAAATACAATTTTGAAAAAATTTAACAAGTGTTAAGACATCAAAAATGTGAGCACTTTCTCCTTAAGGTAGAAATTATAAATATAATATATATATATTGTCATAATGACATTAATATTACAGAAGTTATAGCATTTCCACTATGTCTTGACAAAATACTTCAGTATTTTCCGTGTTACTGAAACAAGCATGTAGATATCATTTGTTTTGACAGTTCTCCCCAAAAATATAGTCAAATTGACGCATACTTGTGAAAGGTTTTCATTTCCAAGTGATTCTAATTTTTCTGACAGGTCTGTCTGTCCCACCAGCTATTTTGCCTGGCTAAGAGCTGCTTTCTATTTTAACTGAGGCCCAAAGGACATTGTTTTCTAGATCACACAGGAGCTGGTGACTTGCCTCACATTAGAGCTCCTGGCTTGCAAGATTTGTTCTCATCCTGAGAGAAGGAATTTGGATATGTTCATCTTTGACAACTGCATTAGCCTGGCACATGCTGCAAGAACAAGTGTCAGCATTCAGTGTTGTTCAAAACATGAAAATACGCCTGGCCATATCCTTTTATAAACTGGGAACAGGCTTGAAGTTCTGTGAACTTCTTTCTGATTTCCCAGCATAGGAAGGATATCAGCCTGTTGCAGCAAGACCAGAGGCCCCCAAGCTGATTAGAAGGACGCAGCACTTCTACAAGGAAAGGCTGAGAGAACTGGGTTTGTTCAGGCTAGAGAATAGATGGCTTTGATGTAACCTAATCGTGACCTTCCAGTACCTGAAGGGAGCCTACAAGAAAGATGGGAGAGAGTATTTACAGCAGCACATTGACAGAATGAGGGGGAATGGCTTCAAACTGAGAGTAGGTTTAGATTAGATATTAGGAAGAAAATCTTCACTGTGAGGATGGTAAGAGACTGGAACAGGTTGCCTGGAGAAGTGGTGGATGCCTCATATTTGAAAGCTCCAGGACAGGCTGGACAGGGCTCTGAGAAACTTGGTCTAGTGAAAGGTGTCTCTGTTTACAGGAGTGTATTGGAACTAGGTGGTCTTTAAGGTCCCTTCTAACCCAGGCCATTCTATGATTCTGTATTCAGGTAGTGGCTTGGCATCTAGGAATTTGTGAAACAACATGCTATTTCTTAGCAGATGAATCTGTCTGTGAATTTTCATTTGGACTTTGAATAAATGTTTTTCCTAATGTTCTTGCTCCTATAGGAATTACTTATTTGATCATTGCTGTTTTTCTTAGGTGTTCGGGAATGCCCAATACCTTGGGGTTCAGGTGTTTGATGTAGGACCAGGATTGATGAGAGAGAGGCTCATTTCTTCTGGTTTGGTCTCAGTTGTTTATTATTTTCTTACCTATGTTACATACACACAAACTACATGGAACTATATATATGCTAATAGCAAGAGGAAAAATGGTGCAGAGAGGAATTTCTTCTACATCTTTTATGTGTCTCTTTGCCCAATAATCAAATGCCTAGTAATTTATTTTTCTTAATGATCCAAAGACCTGACACTTGGGAACTGGTATGTGGCCTGCACTATCCAATCACCCCAGATTACCCAAAAACCCCTAGAAGAAGAAGATGAAGGAGAAGGAAGGCATACAAGAAGAAGGAAAAGACAATGCCCTAGGTTGTCCCTCTTGTGTCTCACATACAAATATAACTAAAACTTCAAACTTTTTCACCCTGTGACTTAACACTATTCTATCTAACTTACATACCCACACTATTAGTTTCTCAACTTTAGAAGATTTCTCCATGGTTTTAAGCTAAACTCTGTTCTTCTGGGTGTCAGTGCCTGTTCGCTCAGATAAGGGGATATTTTCTGTGCCTCTGACTCCAACAGTTAGGGAAAAGGAAACTAACCCATGAAAATATGGTGTCTGGTATATTTCTTCTCTGTACAAATTAAACAACTGGTCTAGTTAAAGGAGTTTTACACTGACTTTTCTTTTTTAAAGAAAAAATATTCAAAAAAAAACTTCCTAGCCAGTGTTTTAGTTGCAGTTAGGGTTGATGCTGGTGTTGATTTTTAATAGTTGCTAAAAGAATGGCTGTTCTGTCATCTGTATTCAACCAGCTTGATATATCCCACCAATTCTCAGAAAAAGCAGTAAAAAATAGCAGTAAAAAAATAGCAGTCTATTTTTATGAACTCAAAATCTTGTGATTTTACATGGTCATTCTTGAGTGTCATGTGAAAGCTCTGTGTTTTGAAGACTGGAATTATACTTTGTACTACAAGAAAACAAGGCTTTACAAATCTATTAAGAATCAGTCAAAACCAAAAATGAACACGCTCATATACTCATTTTAACAACAACAGGAGAGTGGTGAGTACTATTCTTACATGTTATTAAAGCAATAAAAAGAAATATAACTTGATTTAGCAGGGAGGACAGATTCACAGATTACTTGGCCAGAACTTTGCCTTATAACACTTAAGGGAAGGAGATGCCTCTGTTCTTTTTAACTGCAGAACTGTCCATGTGCACATAATTGTTTCACGTCAAGGTAAATGAGGAAAAAAGAAATCACATTTGAATTTTGCATTCAGAAAATAAATCTGTCAGGATCCAAGTCTCAGAGATCCTGAGTATACCGGTGAAAAGTAAGGAATACAGAAGGTTTACTTCAGAGTCACTAATCAAATTAGGCTTCTAGCCTTGACATAAAATGAGGAACTTTGAACTTAAACCCTTCCTCTGACTAAAGCTTTACTTTGACCAGAGCAAATGTTTGATTATAAGTACAGAACATAATAAATAGCTTTAATTCAGGCTATACTGAACTGCTGGAAAAACATCAAACCTCAATCTATGTATAAAAGAAAATTTACGAAAATCCCATGTGTGTTATGATGGTTAGATTCACCCAAATTGTGACCTTTTAATCTATGCCAGCAGATATAAAATGATACTGCATTTGAAAGAGATGGTTTTGTACTCCCATTTCTCATTCCCATCTTCATGCTTTCTTCTTGTGCCTCGCACAAGCATGAGTGCCAGCAGCTGGTAACCTACTTGAACAACTGAGTCAGAAAATACGGAAAAAAGAAAATTAAGTTTTGGGTACAAAGTTGTCTTCATGGTGTAGTCTACACTGGGATTGGTTTCTATGTGAGAAAGAAGATTCGAGGAGATAAATAAATTTATAAATATAAAGAAAAAGAAATTGTATTTTTTTCCTTTCTGTCTTCATTGTTCTCATAAAGTATGTCCCTAAATTAATTTTAAATACTTCTGTGGGTTTGATAGGTTTATGCAGAAACACCAGGAGGATCTGTTATTTTTGAGTTAGGGTCTGGAGATATTTCAATCCAGCTTACCGGTGTTGTCTGCTTTCCTTGTGATTCTTAGTAATCCTTCCAGGGGACATACAAATGTTTTACATGCTTAATGTTGGAAATACACTTCTGAAGTCCATGATGCTAGAGAAATATGTCATAGCCATTAGGTCTGTCCACTTGCAACTTCTGCAAATCCCAGGTCATCTTTCAAAGAACAGGTTAAGATGTGAAAGCAAACATTCCCTGAAGAAGGAAAGGGCATTGTTTAGCCTCTTGTGTCAATCTGCATAGAACTATTTTTCCAATAAAGAAGAAAAAAGCAAAAAAAATAGCAAAAAATTAAAAAAGCAAAAATGAGGGAGTGCATTATTAGGTCCTCTGAGAAGCTCCCAGTCAGAACTCACACTGTGGTGGATATTGTGGCATTTCTTAGGAAGAAATTCATAACTTCTTAAATTTATGAAGTGTTACTACACATGGTACCTGGCTACTACCTAGAAATTACATTGTCACCTTAGTCTGTCTGGAAACTTTTGAAACTAGGCAAAGGGATAAAAATTGCAAAATATACCCACCAAACTCAGAGCAATTTTTTTACTAACGCTTTATTTTTTTAATTTTCAATCTTTGCAGTGTCAAGGTTATTCTTTTCACTTGATTCTTCCTTCAGTGGATGTATAACAGCTACATAGGTCATCTTATAGCTCTGTCAGCAGAGACAAGTAGTGTGCATCTACTGAAGGTGTGTCTGCTGGCTGTTCTGATGTGTTATGGGTATGCTTACTTGTTCCTTGGAGATGTTCTACTTCAGTGCAAAATTAAATTTTGTTATTTGGGTTGTCTAGTGTGTTAGCAAATATCTGTCTCAAATTGAAAACAGCAGTAAAATATTTTCTTCCTTAAAACTAAAGCTTTGGAGTATATCAGTAGTTGTTTACAGGGAGAGCCTCTCTTTCTTATGCATCTTTCCTGTATTCTCTAAGTCTACCATTATTTAGCTTTTTTTCTTTTTGGAGCAGTATGACCATATGCTACTGATAAAGAAAGTCTAATTGTCACTTTGTGCTTCAGCATTCTAGTAGTTACCAAGTGATTATGAATCTTGCATTTTTAGTCCATAATATCCACACAAGATAAACTCTGAGTTACTTCAGAGATTCAGAATTTGAATAATATACGCTTTAGTGAGATTTTTATGATGATTGTTTATGGCTTTGATCAACATTTGCCTTTGTCCAACAATTCTCTTATCCTGGTAGGGTGATTTTGAAGCATGCTCTTGGGGCACTGCGTGGTGATGAATGAACCTGTGAAAGCAGAGGTTTATTTCATTCATACCCTTATTTGCATTTCACTTTTCCCTGAGCTATTGAAGCACCTATATTATTGAGGTGAGATTTTTTTTTTTAAAGATGGACAAAAAATCCTATGACCTTGAAAAGTCACAAATATGAAAAAGTGCCTGCCGTTTCTCTGTTGCGCTCTGTTGAGCCAGTACAAACAGCCTTAGGCATTTCTACCACAAAGAATTGTCCCTGTGTGCTTTCCCATGCAAATGGAAGGTAAAAACACATTGCAAAGTATCAGCCATTCTAAAAATGTCCAGTTCTGCATCAGTTTTATAAGACAATGTGAAAGAGGAGGGTATCAGAGCAATAACATTAGATCTTTGAAGCGTATCACAGAATCACAGAATGATTCCAATTCCCCTGCCATGAACAGGGACACTTTCCACTAAACAAGCCCAAGGATGGAGCATCCACAACTTGTCTGGGCAACCTGTTTCAGGCTCTCGCCACCCCCACAGAAAATAATTTCTTTCTAATATCTAATCTAAATCTACTCTCAATTTGAATCCAAAACTATCTTAGGCTGCATGAAAAGAAGTGTGGCCAGTTGGTCTCTCTCTGCCCTTGTGAGACCCTGCTGTGGACATGATTTTCTGAGCCTGAGAAAAATTCTCAGCCTGTCCGTGGCTGAGGTGTTCCCAAGGGAAAGATCTGTTGGGAAAATTCCCTTCCAAGGTTTGTTTTTTGCAAATAGATTCAGGTTCTCAAGATAAAGGGAACCAGATGTTCTGAATGTGTTTTTCTCTTGTTCCACCAGTGGGACCAGAGAGGTGGTTCCTTTGGCCAATCATGTTAACCTGTATTGGAACACCTCATAAAAAGGGCTGTAAAACCCAAATGAAGGTTTTTCTCTGCCTCGGAGGTTTTTTGCCTCCAGGAAGAACCTTTCCACATGTCCCAAACTCCTTTTTGTGTCGTGCATCACAACACCCTGCCTGGTGTGCTGTGCCCAGCTCTGGGCCCCCAGCCCAAGAAAGACATGGACCTGTTGGAACAAATCCAGAGGACAACCACAAAGATGATCAGAGGGCTGGAACACCTCTCCTGTGAAGACAGGCAGAGAGAGTTGGGGTTGTTCAGTCTGAAGAAGAGAGGGCTCTGGGGAGAACCTATTGTGGTGTTTCAGTGCTAAAAGGGGGCTTACAGAAACCTTTTAGCAGGGTCTAACAGTAATGTTAAAGTAATAGTTAATAGTTTTAAACTAAAAAGAGTATATATTCATACTAAATTAAAGGAAGAAATTTTTTAGAATGAGGGCTGTGAGACACTGATACAGGGCTCCCAGAGAGGCAGTAGTCCCATCTGTGGAAGCATTCAAGGCCAGGTTGGTCTGTATTCTGAGCAGCCTGATGTCGTTGAAGATGATCCTTCTCATTGCAGTAAGGGTTGGCTTAGGTTAGGACCCTTCCAACCCAAACCCTTCTATAGTTCTTTGATTCTATGAACTCCTCTTGAATATCCCCCTTACTGTTTTGAGTTGGTTGGTGCTTATGCTATATAGCTTGTGAGAGCTGCTCTTTATCCTGCAATCTGCCACAGACAGATTTATCTACAGGTGAATTTCATAGTTGCATGAATTATTTGAATACCTCCACAACATTCAACTCTTCAATGGTGACAAGGAAATGCATGAGAGAAATTGGTGTCATTGCCAAAATCCCTGTCCAGCCAGCAGAGGTTGGCATTCCCTTGTTGTTTCCATGTTGTTTCATGTTTCATACAAATCAGCTGTGCTTTGCTAACAATTTCCTGTCTGCCATCTAACATAATTTGAGAAATTTGTATTCTCAGAGAAAGGGAATATTTTCCCTGCAGCAGAAGGGGTAGGTAATGCTTATGGGCACCAAATAAGTGGAGCTTTTTTCACATAAGAGACAAACTTAATCAGTTTGTGGTAGGCACTACGTAAGCCCCGTGCACCATTCTGCAACAGTTAATTGTTTCCAGTAAAGACATGGTTTCAGCATCTGTGCTTTTTGGGAAGGAAGAAGCATGCAGTCTCTTTGTGGCTATTGTAATTAACAGATGTTTGCTGGTAGATACTGCTAAAAAGAGAATGGCTCTATATAAACAGGATTGCACAGAAGAGTGTTCACACTGAAATTCCCTCTGCCTGGAAAGTTCAGTCCTGCAACAGTTGTAAAATACTCTTGTCTGCACATTCTCACCACTCAGCCTTCTGTCCTCAGTGGACACAAACAAAATCCATGTGCAAGCCAAAACCTGCAGGAATAAAGTCAACCTGCCTTTGATCACACCCTGAGGAAAGTGGACTAAGTTTAAAAGCACAGTATACAGAAACAAAGAATTAATATCAACATAGGATCCGCAGAGGAGTGGAGAGAGGCCTTTGAAAATTCTTTGGCAATGATATGACCATATTAAATCATATGCAACCATTTCTCAGCATCTTAGTCCTCTGGAGTTTAAGAATTCCATCTACAGAATCATATGTAAAATTAAGAGCAAATGATAGAGATCACCGGTCCAATTGCAATGGAGTATTTAATCATGAATAAAGAGGATACTCACAATCAATCTGCCATTGTATACAGGAAAAATTGATGAGATAGTGCAGTTAGTAAAAGAATAATCCTTCAAAAGAATGAAGAAACCCAGGCACTCTTTTGATAGATAAGGATAGTAATTTGTGACTCATTTTTTTATGGTCTTTTTAGTGCAACAGCAACATTAAGACCTACAGAACACTGCAAAATTTACAAAGTTAATATTTGTCCAAAGTTGTTCCTGAAATCGCAGTTGCATAATTCAGATGTTGGTATACGTGGGTTTTATTGCCAGCTTCTCACTATGAGGTGAATGTGAAATGAGGTTCTCAGGTATATAATAAAATGAAATACTGCTAGTCTGCAACTCTTTTCAGTAATCTGTAGTACTGGGGTTCAGTTTCCCTTTGTTGTACTTACATTCTAAAATGATTCTTAATACTGAAATGATCTGTTAAATTCTTCTTACAAGCAGAGATTCATAGAAAAAAATTGAAAACAGTCAATTAATTGTGTACATCATCTAGTCCAACTTCCTACTCAAACAAAGACTAGTTTCAAAGTTTAGAAAAGATTGTTCAGGGCTTTGTCCACCTGAATTTTTAAAATATGCAGAAATGAAAATCTATTCATGGGCTCAGTCATGTTGCTTGAGGAGAAAGTTTTTTCTTAGCAAGACCGAGTTTAACTTGCACAAACTTGTGTAATTTTCCTGTGCACCTCTGAGATGAGTCTGTCTTCATCTTCTCTTAGTGTCCCTCTATATTGTAGGAAAGAGGAAAGAGCAATTAAACTTTCCCAGTTTCCCCCTTTCTGTCGGCTTCCCCTCATGCATTACAATCTCTGTCCCTTGAACACTTCAGTGTGCTCATCTTCATTTTCTTCTGCTCCTGAGTCATAGGTCTTACCAATGCATAAAAGTGCTGATCCTGAGGACTCACACCTTGCAAAAAAAATCTCTTTCTATGTCAAATAAGCTTCTTTTAAGTGACTTTTTTCTCTGCTTTTCCATTCTGATATTATGTATGAGACACCTTCCTTCCCTGATCTGTTATTGCATGAGGAGCTGAACACAGGAAAGCTATGATCTGTAGTATACATCGTACTGGAGAGAAACAGAGCTAAATTATTCTTTTGCACACATAGAAATTGCCTTTAATTCCTTGAAATACTTGTGAACAACTTTGGTCTTTAGAATACCTGAGAGTTTTGTCATTGTTATGTAAATCTTAGAATCTTCTCATGTTCTGTGCTAAGCTGAATAATACAATTTCAGTTGCATGTCTTTTCTTCTTATGATGTTTTTTTGAACAGCTAGGTTAGACAGACAGTGCTCAAAGGTACTCCTGTCTTATAATATCAAGCAAGGAGCTTTACTTTTTGTCCCCAAAGAGAACCTCATACAGCATTTTCATTGCATGAGATATATATTTTATTTATTGTTATCCAGAAAATGTTTTTAGAGCTATTCTGAATCTTTCCTTTTGTGGTCTTTTTCTCCTCAAATATTTTTATTCTGTTTTCTTCTGAGTTCCTGATGGATTCTGTAAAATTAATCTAGCCAAGAGTTCATATCCTCAGGAAAAGTGGACCGCTGTGAGCAGTTTGTCAGTCTGCTAGTTGCTCTCACTAATCTCAAAGAAACTGGCATTGCAGACTGACAGCTACAGTCCCTTGGCATCATAAATGTGTCCTGTCTTTCAGTGAATTATGTGAAATACAGAACAAAAGGCAGAAGTGAAACCTCGTCTGGATCTAGCTAAGACACCTTTACTTGAGAAATCTGTTTGATTTCTCACATGGCAAGGAGTGAAAAATAATTTTTTTACACATTTATGTTAAATTTTTCCTAGTAGATGCAAAAGGATAGATTTTTGCTTCCAGCTGCAAGTAAAAGTGAAGATGCCTGCTTTACCAGCTGTTCTACTTAAACAACAATTATCCAAGTAATGAACTCTTCCTTTAACCTTTATTTCAGGGTACAGAAAATTATTTGCATATAAACTATGGTGATGATCCTTCAGCTCTCTTTTTATGGTCTTCTGATTATTTCTTTACCATTAGGAAGAAAATAGTCTCAGATTCTTCCTTATCTATTTTAAGTCTCAGCCTTTCAGTGACTGTTTTTTTCTTGAGGGTCAGCAATGGCTGGGTGAGCTCTCATCCTATAAGACACATTTCTCACTGGTTCTCTTATAAATTTTGTCATTTCCCATTTATTATTTTGCTTCCACACATTCAGTTCACACATTCCCCTATAGGGATAAGGTTACAATCATAAACACTCTGGTTTATCAACTTTCTATTTCTGTTTTTTGTCTTTCTCTGTGCATAGGCCTGTAAAACAGTGAATGCATGGCTGTGTGCACTCTATTTTGGGCTGAATATTGTTGAGCAATGCAAGACTGAGGAATTACTCCTCTCAGTTGCAACAGCAGCTATGGGGCCTTTAAATAAATCTGTTTGGTTTAATATGTTGTTATCATTTTTCCCATGTTGTCTGCACTTTGCAGATCTTTGCATGGCTACGTAAAGTAACACTTGTCTCTCTTTTGTTTCTAAATGAGAGGAAGGTCTCTCCTCTCCCAGTATTTTGGTTTCACTGAAATGTGCATGTACTTTGCCCATAGTTCACACTCTGTGATCATAGTTCACACTCAGGATCATGCAATTTCTTCTGAGTAGCACACTCTTTTAACCATGTCCTAACATAAATCTTTAACCCCTGTTAGAAACTTATTTGCCACAATTTGCTGTTCAGTCTTTTATTATTTATGGGGGTCAATTTTTTTCTTAAAAATAAACAAACTAACTTTCATTTTTATGTGAGCTCAACAAATGACTGCATTTGATGATGTAGATTAGTAAAAGTTCAAATCACCTTAGAACGGTCATTCACATAAAAAATAAACCAGACATCTATGACCTTGATACTACCCTGTGAACCGCTGATCAACTCCACTTTTCTTGCAGATATCCTCTGACATTTCAGCTAGATGTTTTAACACGATCTAGACAAATTCATCTATGTGTTGCTGAACACTAAATATTTCATCTGAATTCAGTGCTGGCTGAATAGATGACTCAAAGAGCACTTATCCTGTGAAATCTACCTATTCTAATTGTGATTGCAATGCCTCACCCATGATGCAATTATTAAAGCTTGGTTTTAGAGGGTGAGAAGAAGATCTAAAACAGCATATGCTATCCAAATAACAAAATTCCCAGACATTTCAAGGCATGTCTTTTTAGAAGAAAGGGTTTTCTGTCCATTCAATGATGTCAGCTTTTCTCACTTGTACAAAGCTGTTATTACAGTGACAGTAATAAAGGGTGCAGTATTATGTCCTCCAGGCACTAAATTGTTTCACTACCTTACCTGAATATTGTAAAAGAGTCTTAGTGGAAGGAATCTGACCCTTGGAAAGCAACACACATGAAAAAGCAAAGTATTTCCAATCACAGCTGGCTTGCAGGTCCAGAAAGATAATTCTGTCATGCAAGATGTACAGTACACACAAGGCAAATGTTCAATAAGCACACAATTTCTTGGCAAATAAATAGTATTCAGTCCTCTCTGTGAGCTTGATAAATGTTTTATTTGTGTGGCAAGGTGTGAGAAGGGCAGGACCTGACACATCAACATGTACATAAAACATTTGTCAGATATCTCCAGAGATTTTGAATAATACTCAAAATAAAGTAAAGGAGCAGTTTGGGCCAAGTTATCAATATTATTGATTCCATATTCCAGACTGGACTGATACTCTGCTGTTTATATAATTCTAAATTAATTATACTGGTGTATGTGAGCCTTTCATACCGGTGTATGAGAGCTTTTTTGCTCTTTCATGTGTTTGAAACTTGTGTTTGTTTTTCCACGGGGCACTCAGTTATATTGTTGCAAATCAGATTAGTGGTATCAAGAGGGTAGTTTACTCTTCTTCTCACATGTGTTTTGTCCTTGCAAGCCATTTCTAGAAAGAAAATTTTCTGAAGGGGTTTAGAATGTGCCTGACAAAGCAGCTTTCAGCAAAACAGAGTGACGATACTGCAGGCTGTGGTCACAGTCTGGTAATTTTGGATACTGTGGATTATAACAGAAAACATAAAATGCACAAATAAAGTCACTTCTAACTTTCATATTTCTTCTTACACTTTCTTTTAAAGTTTTACTAACAGCAATTGTGTTTTGCAAAGTTGCTCCGTCCTGTTTCAAACAACACTTCATCTGTGATGTACAACTGTCAACATATATGTCTACATATACACACAATCTGAGAAATTTGTCACTCTCCACTTTTAAGAGTAGATGAATATATAAGGTCAAAAAGATATATTCAGTGTTAACCTTAAGTATTTGGAAAATACTTCATTTCTTAAATGATTAGAAAAGCTCAAAGTACTTGTGTTTTGCAGACCATGTCATGAGTTTCATGAGGAGATCCATCTGGGACAAATTAGAACCAAAAGAATTTCCTGTAAAACATATATCCTTACCAGACATCTTAAAATAAATTTATATTATTCTATGAGTATTGTTCCTCTTTCTCTGGGCAATGTGTAAAACAAAGTGAGTCGCTGCCATAAGCATTGCAATGTGGGCAGGCACACCAAGGTCCTCCAGCTAACTTTTGTGAGCAACTGTATTTTGGAACATCTCTGTTTTGGGCTGGTCACATCCACTTCTTACATATGCAAGAGATTTATCTTGCATTAATCTGGTTGTTCAGATGCAGTTATTGAGGAAGCAGACCATAGAACTATGTTGATTTCCATGCAGCATGGAAGGTCTGGTTCAAGGCATGGAAAGATTTCTCCAGCTGGGCAGGACAATAAGACATCAGTGAATCCCACTTTTGTCCTGCATCTCCAGGTTTGTAGGGAAGGAGGAGGGTGTGTGGAAGAGAAATGCTGTCTTGCCAGAGAAAGTATCCACTGTGTGAAGGGGGGTAGCCCTGCCCTTGCTGCCGAGTGCTGCGGCGGTCAGGAAATGTGATATTGCCCTGCTGAAAGCCAGCACAGATGGCAGTGACTGTTTATATACTTCTCAGCAGCAGAGAAAAGCAGAAGGTAGAGAATTAGCAATGGTGACTATTATGCAACTGGTAATTCAATGAACTGACTCTTGGGACTCTTTTAGATTTCCACAGTGAAGTTAATGTATTTTTAATTGAAAATATCCATATGTGGGGCTAGATTTGGGTCATAAAGGTTTGTGTAGGTTTTGATGTTCCTGTTTCTAGGGTGAAATGGGTAGCTAAATTCAGACTCTACTTTTCTGTCACTTACATGAAATACTACAAAATATCCCAGGATTGTTCCTGTTAAAAACAGGTTAATCATTTTATGCTGCATTTTATCTACAAGGGTACACTGATTAAAGCTCTTATGTCTTTGGTATAACATCACACTGCTGTGCAGCTTTAGGACAAGATGCCATTTTGGTGGTAGCTCCAGAGACATACAAATTTTTACCAAAGGTTTACCTGTGTTCAGCCGGCTTGAGTTTGTTTTGGTAGAAAGACCAGAAAAATGTAGTTGCAACTGTCACAAAAAAAATATCTTTTGGACAAGTTGCATAGCTGTGAATCTCATCAGTATATTATATGTGCTTCCACTTATACACAGATTAAGAGACTAACCAAATAAATGTGATCTAGTTTGTTCTAAGGGGTGCATTTGCAGGCACAGGTTTAAAAAATCTTGAGGACAAATATTCATAAATGCATACTGCTTTGTCATAACCTTTCCTTCTTTGAAAAGGCCAGAGTGCTAAGATACTGCTTGCAGTATGAGAAGATGTGTAACCCATTCTTGGATATAGTAACAATTGAGATCTTAGTATCAGGCTGAGATTCTGTGATTATGATTAGCCAACCTCCATTTGTGTCTTTTTGTATTTGCATTACAATACTGCCTGTGATTATTTAATCATATGCCGTATTATCCCATAAATCCTTGTCTTGTCATAGTAGAGCTTTTTAGGAGACAAACCAATGATTAGGCTTAAAAAGCTTGATGTTTTATCTAATTTGCTGCAGACACTAAAGAGAAGTGGACAAGTAAAACTTTAAGTATGGATTTGGCAATACTATTTGTTTCCCATATTGTTTCAAGATATGAGAAGAAGATTTTTTGATATTCTTATTGTTATTGTTTTTATTACTATTACTATTACTATTACTATTACTATAATCATCAGGCAAAAGGAAAAACAAACAAGAAAAGATATTTCATATCATCTTACCAAATATATTTGTTTTTTCTTTTCCTTGTTTGTCTCCCATATAGGAGAATTTCAAAGGAAGACAGCTAATTGAGATTAAGGGTTAAAAGTGCTTGTACTCAAAGGCTGCTTTTCTTTCATGCAATGCAGTACATACTAATATTCTGTGAAGGTGCATTCTATTTAATCTCCTTTTATGATCTTCTCTCTTAATCCCTTCCTACTCTCTTCACTCTAAAGGCTGTATTTTCTGCCAAATTTTCTATTCTCTGAAGGATGACCCAGACCCAGAGAACAGAATGAAGAAAAAGGATTTTTTTTCAATAGACAAAGTATTAGATTGTCAATGACTCTGTTCTTGTTGCTTTTATATTATTTCTACGTAATGGTAGGCCTATTGCCTAAAGTTTTCAAAGATGATTGCTAATATTAAATTCTTCATCTTTTGGTTACCCAGCAATCCACACCTGCTCTCTGACACCTAGTAATCCTGAACAGCTGTCTCTGTTATTGGGAACTCTCCTTTACATGTACAGAGTCACCTAAAATTCTAATTGCTTCATTAAGTTTGCCTCAAGTCTTCTTTAACTGAGCATTCACAGTTTACAAGATCTTTGAGACTTTCAATTTTAAACTTTAAATCTCAGTACAAAACAAAAAGAGTGTATGTATCCTGTTCTGTGGGAAGGGAAATATATTTTAGAGGAATACTGCAAAATTAATGCTGATAAAGGATGGACATCCAAGTCATCAAAATTCTATATCTAAATCATAAGACCCCAAAATGTTTTCCAGCTTCAGGTCTGTCAAAAAGTCTGAACCAACCCCACTGCTTCCATAAACCTTCACTGAGAGGAAAACCATGCATTTGTCCTCAAAGCAGATGCCCAGTTTGGTTAATCAGAAAGTTAGCCAGAGGACACAGTCTAGGCTTAGGCATAAGGAAATGAACATTTGAATCCTGTGATGAGCTTTGCAGCCTTATCCCAGACTCTTAGAAGAAGGTGTGAGTGCAAGTGTTATTTTCTTGAAAGAGTGCTGGAAAGGTTTGTTGTTGTGCAAAAGAGTGAGAACTCCAAGCATATCTGGAAGGACTCTGGAGCACTTAAAGCATAATTACCTCAGAGGTTGGGAACCCAAAAGGGCTGAGATGCGCGAAGAGTGTTGCCACTCCTGCTTTGCCATGATGGAAGCACCTCCATCATGGAACGCCCAAGGCTTATGGACCTACTTGGTGGCACCAAGACTGCTCATAAAACCTCACTGTATCAGTCAGGGTGTTTGCTGACCACTTTGTTGGGGTTCCCACTCTTCCCGGGAGCTTTGCCCTGGTCTTTCGGCTTACTCAGTGACTGAAAAGGCAGCAGCTGCAATTTCTGCAGAGATACCTCTAGTGACGCTAAGCCAGGTCCACGTGGTCGGGCAAGTCTGGGCAGGCTGCGGTCAGGGCTGCAGTGAGTGAGAAACTCCCTTTGCAAGATTGTAAAGCCAGCTTTTTTACCTCCTGAATGTTCCTCTTTGCAGAAACAGGATGAGGTGAAGGCAAGATGCAAAGTCCATTCTGGGTTTCAGGTTCCGATTTTATTTCATTCCACGAGAGCCATGTGGACTCTCAGAAACCCAGGACGAACTCCCCTCGCTCCTGCACCCACCGTCCCCTTTTTCTCCCTGGGGGTGGGGAAAAGGGGAAGGGGCCAGCCAGCCTACCAATCTAGGGAGAGGGAGTGTGGGAAAAGGCAGATTGATGCCTTGCTGCTCCCACGGGAATTCTCCAGGGATTGTTCAGGAACCCCGTGGAGACCATGCGGGGCTTGGGGAAGTCCAGGACACACGTGGAAATTGTGCAACACGCTGCAACACCACTTGTGTGACCTGAGTGCCTACATGCTACATTGGGAGGGATTTATTTCAACTACAGATGACAAAATGCTGAGAACAGTATTGTAGATAACGCTGTAGTTGTTCATGCTCATTATTTTGTGTGTGGAGAGATGGGCATGTTCTTCAAGTTTAAAGTCCAACTGGCCTATATTTGATGCTTACATTACTGGTACTGTGTTGAACTGAAGAAGGATAAATGCATATTTTCTTACCTTGTTTTAATATTCAGATTGAAGATTACTCTGAGAGACTGTTAGAGGAAAGATCAGAAAGAAATCACTACTGCTCTGTACTTGCAGGGTGGACAGAAAGCAGTGAATGGAGCTATAAGATAAATAAATAAGGAAGAGAGAAACTGGACTGGTATTTATTTAATGAGAGCCCTCTGACTTTTTTCTTTCCTTTATGTAGTTAGTCCTAGTTGTAGCAAGATAAAGTGGTTTGGATGTAAAGTGGTTTGGATGGAAGTATTTTTCTCAGTACGATGTTCAACTATGTGTCATTTGATCTTTCCTGTTTCTTGACAAGGACAACATTTATTTGAATATATGTGTAAAGATATAATTTCTGACATTTTATGGGCATCAAGTGAAACTAAAAAGTAGTAGGCGTGGGAGTTATTGTTAAATTCAAAACAAACTGAAACTTCAGATTTTCATCAATAAGAAAACAGTGAATTGGCACAGAAAGTTTTTATTAAGACTATATATTGATAGCTTCTCTCCAAAGCCACCACAGGCAGTCAAAATTATTACTTGAAAAAGAAATTACTTTGATCTTTTCTCCCATTTCTAAATCCATGTTAGTAGATTGACTATATAAATGTCACAGATGTGCTGCTGGTTCTGAGATTTAATGTTTATTTCATATGTTGATATGTGAACATACATATATATACACATACATGAAGCTAAGGAGTAACGGCACTACATCATTTGTAGATGCGACAGTGTCTTACAGCTAGGATTTTGAATCTAAGATATAAACAAAGTGGTTGTTTCTGGAGGCCTTTTTGCTTGTGAGATGGAGCAATCAAAAAGGTAGAAAGAAAAAGATTATAGGTAGAGAGTTCCTCTTTTGCATTTGCAAAAAGGAGGAATGGTCTAATATCATTCTTTCATATATTCTCTTCTCTCTTCAGACTTTTTTGACCATTAACCACTAGCTGCAACTGATACATAACACTTCTCTAGACAGTGCACAGTGTTGGAGACTACACTCTTTGGATATTCTGAAGGTGCAGTTTTCATTTCTGCATTCTGAGCTTAGTGACAGATGTCAGGTGTCTAATCAGTCAAGACTCATATTTCTTGTGCTCTCCTTTCCCAGTGTCATCCACTCTTACTGATCGTTGTTTTGATGTGAGAACTCTTTGACCCAGTGTGATGAAGTCAAGGAGCAGGAAAAGCAGTGCTGCGATTCTGATATAAATATATTTTCATCCTACTGTTTTGATTTCTTAATTTTGTCACTCAAAATCCTCAGAGAGGAGCATAAATAAGAGCTATTAGAAGCTTTCTATTTTAAAGTCCACATGCACAAATATTAGAAATTAGTGGATAGCTAAGTGGATCTTATCATGAGGATATTTCATGAAAGGTCACTAGCACCATTCTTCTGGTGTCTTTTCTTAAATTTAAGTAACAATTTAATGAATCATACATGTTAATTTTGCCTTGAGTCTACCTGCTGAATCGGCGCTGGGGCAAAGAAACCTACAGCCTCAGTGCGGGTGTAAGTGCCTATGGTATGCATAAACCAAGTAATTTTGTGAAAGTTTATGGAGTTATGGCCTCTTGATCACCTAAGCAGGTTTTCTGGGTGTTATAACAAAAGGTCCTTACATTTCTTCTGAATTATGCTAGAGATGCCAAAGTAAATTATGCTACAGATGCCAAAGTACTATTTTGGATCTCACTGCGTGATCAGAGTGGATTGCCAAAACCAAATCAAGTTAGATTGCTATGTGAAGGTCAGAAAATCTTACCATCATCTTACATACATTTTTCATGAAACTTAGAATGCAGTACTTATTGGAGCTTATAACATTTGTGTGAGCAAAATACTAAGTTCTGATCAAGATATCAGGTGATATCCAGTCTGAAATATTAGTAAAATGTTCTAAATGGTAATATCCTTATAGCTAATGATAATTTATTTTTAATCTCTATTTTTCTCAATTTATCATCTTTCATGATAGCTTATGTTATCTTTTGTTTCTCCCCTTAGCATAAACATTTTAATTTGTAAAAATCTGTGATAATATGTGCAAACTGTTACCAGGTTGGACCTTAACTTTATAAATAAACCAAAGAATTTTCATTAACTACTCATGGTAAACACTAAAATGATCCATTTTGTTAATTTTGAAATTCTCCCAGGCATTCCAGCAAGAGGATGAGATGATGTAGTCTTAAGCTGTGACAGGGGAAGTTTAGGAAAGCGTTCTTCACAGAAAGGATGATTGGGAACTTCCCAGGGAGGTGGTGGAGTCACTGTCCCCAGAGGTATTTAAGAAAACACTGGTCTAGTTGACAAGGTGGTGTTAGGTCATAGGTTGGACTTGATGATCTCAAAGGTCTTTTCCAAACTAAATGATTCTGTGATTCTATAAGTAATCTTTTTTGCTCAGAGTTACTGGGCAAAAATATTCTATACTGCTATGCTTAGTATGATGGTCTGAGCTTTATTTTGTTAAAAATCTAGGAGACGTCTTGCAAAGAGTCCAAGTGTTTATTCTCAGAAGGGTCAGTTTCAAAGTCATCAAAACTTGCTGTCTTGCTGTTACTAGTAGTAGAGATACCATAAGTAAATACTTCAAATGTACCTGCTTGCATATACTCCACTCTGTGTAAAAAAGCCCCTAAATTTCTGAGTCAGAATAAATCTTCCTTTAAGAAAAAAATTAAATTGCCAAATGAAGTGGCAAAAAATATGAGAAATTCAGAAGTATCAGGTGTTTAGAAGCAAGAGAGGTGGACTGTTTAAAAGTTAACTCAGGATCGTATGGTAAATTAAATGTAGGCATATTGCATCCCAAGAGAGAAGGATAACTGATTTAATGCTAAGCCTTAATCCACTCATATCAGTCTGACCTTGATTAAGATTTTTGAGGTGGAGGAGAGGGTGTGGGATAGGAAAAAAGAGAGATTTTACAGGATAATGCAATAGGTAAAGAATAAAAAGACTGTACTTGTCAGTGCTGCATTCCGTAATATGCTCACGTTCTTCTGGACTCTGAATCCTTTGCTGCAAAAAAAAATATGAAACACAGTAAACCTCTGCATTTAGCCATCTCATTTTCATGCAATGTAAGTTTGAAGCAATCCAAACAAATGGATCTTAGCAGTCATAGCCTTTGAGAGTAGTTTTCATTCTGAAAGCTCCTCTTGCTTTAAAGAAGAAAAATGTCTTAGAAAGAAGGAAGCTTTTTCCTGTAATCGAGAGACTTCCTTAACTGAGCAATAGATATTAGGAAAGTCAGCTGCAAGAACTCAATATCATGAATCTAATGTTCTGTTTCCTGTAAATTCAGGCATGTGTCATTCATTTTGTATCAAGGTTAATTCACATATGGAACTTCTCAGAAATAATTATCTTTCCATTTATTCTGACAGGTCAACTCCATGGCTGTTAGGTCACATCTATGATTTGCAGTTTGAAGTAAGTTTTTCTCACCATTACAGATTGTTTTTGTATTGACCTTTAAGGCAACAAAATAATTAAACACACCAGTGTTGTTCTATAACTTTGATTTCACTACATTAACAAGCCCATGGTATTACAAGGACACCAACCTATCCATTAAGTCTGACCATGCTCTTTTGGAATCAATAACAAAAATCAGAATAGTCTTCATTGATTGTGCTCAGATACTTGAAATTACTTTTATTTGCAGAATCACAAAGTAGTGGAGGTTGAAAGGGACCTTTGGAGATCATATATCCAACTGTCCCAGCTCAGAACTCAGGATGCCCAGAATTATGTTCATTTGGGTTTTGACTCTGGCATCCTTGGTCTCCAAGAATGGACAATTCACTGCATCCCTGGATAACCCATTCTATTGCTCAGCCATGCTCATAATCAAAAAGGTTTTTCTTCTACTCAAATGTAATTTTCTATCTTTTGACTTGTGCTCATTGCCTCCTAGTGGATGAAAAGCTGGACATGAGTCAGCAATGTACACCCATATCTCAGAAATTCAACTATATCCTGAGCTACAACAAAGGAATGCCCAGTAGATCTAGGACGGAGATTCTCCTTCACTACTCCACTTTTGCGAGATCCCACCTGGAGGACTTCATCCAGCTCTGGGATCCCCAGCGCATGAAAGGTGTGGACCTGTTGGAGTGGGTCCAGAGAGCAACCACAAAAGTGATCAGAGGGATGGAACACCCCTCCTATGTAGAAAGTTTGAGAGAGCTGGAAATGTTTAGATTAGATATAAGGAAAAAAATTTACTATGAGGTGGTAGAATAATGGAACAGGTTTTCCAGGGATGTTGAAGATGCCCTTTCCCTGTAAACACTCAAGGTCAGGTTGGGCAGGACTCTGAGCTACCTAATATAGTTGAAGAAGTTCGTGCTCATTGCAGGAGGATTGGACTGGATGAGGGACGTTTCCTTCATGGGTCCTTGTAACCCAAACTGTTCTATGATTCTATGATGTTATTATTAATTCTATGATTCTCTTTTACTGGTCACCACTGAGGAAGGTCTGGCTCTGCCTCTTATACACTCACCCATCTTGCATTTATGCACATGGATAAGATTCCCCTAAACTTTCTCATCTCCAGGTTGAACAGTTCCATCTCTTAACCTCTTCCTATATGAGAGGTATAGTCTCTTAAACATCTTTCTGGCCCAGTGCTGGGCTCACTCACTCACTCCAGTATGTCTTTGTCTTTCAAACTGGCTAGCCCAGCACTAGTCAGTACCTCACTAGTACTGAATAGAGGAGGAGGGGCTTTGCCAGGAAGGTACACTGCTCTCTCATGATTGCCTGGTTAGCCTTCAGGGTCTTTTCTGCAATAATCAACAATCAATTATGGCAACAGTTTTTGAAAAGAGTGATTTGGAAAGTAAGAAAATATAAGATGCTACAAATATGCTGGTTAACAGCACATTTTCTCCAGTTCAAAATACCAAATAGACTAGAACTAAGAAATTAATAAAATGTTTAAGTTAAATATTTAGCTTGAACTGTTATTTCAATGTAAGTACAAATTGCTTGGTATTTGTTTCAGAGCTTGTGTCTACCTATTCTGTTTCATGCATCTATTTCTAACCTGTAATTAAGTTTGATAGAGCTTTTATTGGAAGAAATTATACAACCAAAAGCATACTTTCATAATAAAAGACAAGATATGTAATTGGTTTAAAACTATGTAGATATAAACCTTTGTCTGTCAAACTCAGACAATATATATTGCTACTTGTTAAGAGAGGGAGGGAATGCCTTTTTGGCTCCTCTACCTGATTAAGTTTCATAATGTAATCAGAAAAGCTCTTCCACTGGAAATAAAAGTTACTTTTTGAACTTAATTACATGTCAATACTAAATGACAAAAATTAATTGTTAACAATCTGTAAAGACCTTCAACAGAAATCCTAACCCCTTGTAATTTGCTAAAAAGTTAATTTGATTCCTTAATTGAATTTTAATTAAATTCTTTGATATACAGCTAGTAATTGCATTGAATAAGACTTGATGTTTTTTTCTAAAATAAATTTCATTTTCCCAAATCTCTTTTTTTTTTCCTATAAATATTTCAAAGATTTCTTTGATTTCCTTGGCAGACAGCTGTGGTTATTGACTCTGGCTTTTGCCTTGGTAGAACAGGAAACAAAGGGTTCACTTCAGTGGACATTCAAAATTCATCACATATGAAATTGCTCTGGGGACCCTTTTGATCAGTATGTTGTGATACTAGGAAGACTGGAAGCAGTTGTAAGATTCTCATTGGCAAGATGTGTAAGTTGTTGACAGTGTTTTCTGGCAAACTATTTATCACTGCAGTATTTTCTGTTGGCTCTGTTAGAGGATAGCCCTGTGTGTTGAGGCTACATAATAAGTTGCTGAAGAAGAGAAGTAAAAACAATAAAAAAGAGGAAGGGCAGGCATAAAAAGTATCAATCTAATATACTCCGGACTTGTCTACCAAAATTTTGAATGCTGGCTTTGATATCATCGTAACTGAGGCAAGCAAGGACAGAAAAATATATTCTGAAAACTTTCTTGGGCTGTGAACTGAAAACTTTCAAAATAGATGAAATAAAGGAAGAAAATCCCATAAACCTTTTTCTGTTAATATCAGTCCACCTGTGTAAAGAAGAGGACAATCATTTCAAAAGAGCTGGTGCAAAAAGGTTGCTATGATTTCAGGATCAAAGGTCCATTTTTTCTAGGTATTCTGAAAATTATAAATGCTTTTACCTAAAAAAATAAATAAACTTGGGTTTTCTATCTCGTTTAGCTCAGCTGATTAGAGCATGATACTAATGCCAGTCATGGGTTCATTCCTGTCCTGGGGTGACTTTATGATGCTTGTATCCCCAATCGCCTGTTCTATTTATGGTACTTATTAAGTTCTGCACCTTTAAGACTCGTTCTGAGAGTGTAGAGGGCAAAGAAACAGCTGCAGTTTTGTTTGCAGAAACAGCATTCACTCTCAAACAGCTCTCTCCAGACTGTGCTGTCTGCAGCACGGACAGATAGCGGGACAGGGCTCTCCTTTGCTTTTAGTTTTTAGCTAGCTGGGGTAGGGAAGCTCCCCAGACTTTGGTTTTCCTTTTTACTTGGAATTGTTCAAACCTGCTCTGGACTGAAAACCCAGACAAACACTGGGAGCTCACGCCTGTGGTCCACTGGGGCCTGGGCCTTGGCACTTTCCAGCACAGGAGGGACTGATAAGAGACTGAACGAGCCCAGCTACACCCACGGCAAGGAGTTTTCTGGACTTGCCATCTCTTTGCCCAGTGAGAAGCTTTATTGTTTAATATTATTCAATTTTTATGCTTGTGGACATTTTGATTGTTAAATAGTTTTTTTCACTTTTCTCCAAGGAAATCTTTTCCCAAACCAGTTTGGGGAGAGGTCGCTTGAATTTGTTTTCTGAAGGGACCCCGTTCAGAGGTTTTCTCCCAAATTTGCCCTAAACCAGGACAGATCTCCATTAAGACAATTCACTTAAGAGCTGGACTCAAGGATCCTTGTGGATCCCTTGCAACTCAAAATACTCTTTGATTCTGTGATTTATTGGTCAGACTCTTTACACATATTTCTATTTTCTTCAGGCTCCTACTTACTTTTCAAATCAAGTGAGACCTGACTTTTGGAAGCACTGTGGTGGATGCCTTATTACATTTATTTGGCACAGTCAATAAAACCTTTCTAATATTAAAAATCACTCAGAATTCCCAAGGACATACCTAAGCATGGAGAGTGTTTAAGGGGTAGTTAAATTTTAAAACCCACTCTAAACTGTGCAATTTAATGGTACTCTTTTTTAAATCATTTTCTCTGATAAAATACCAACCATTATGTATTTTAACATTTAGTCCTTGAATTCTTCATTTTAGTAACCATTGTTTTATTATACAAAACACTGCTTCCTAGATTCTCATACAAATTCCCTAAGTTAGTAATCCATTGAGACTTTCCTATCACAGAAGTAGGTTGTGCATAAACTCAGCATACGACGCACAGCTTGTATTCTCTTGTATATGCCAACAAGACCCTGTGGAGCCTGAAAGACTTTAGATGTGGAAGTGAAACCATACCTTTTTTTTTTTTTTTTTATAGGATTAGTGCTTTCNTACCTTTTTTTTTTTTTATAGGATTAGTGCTTTCAAATTAATCAAGAGAAAAGCTCTGTCTTTGAAGACATGAAGTACATCTGGGCTGAGCAATTAGTCTGGGTTAGGAGGAAAAAAAGATGGTTGGTGAGAGTATTTTTTTCCTGTTTGATACAATTTATCATGCCTTCTCATTACAAAGTCAAATGGAAGTAAACTATTATTAAATTTAAGTGCTATTTTGTTGGGTTTTTTAAAGTTTACTAATAAAGTTTAATTCTTAAAAGAGTATTTTATTGTATGGCAAAAATTACAAATGTTTACAAGAACATTTGAGGATTTAACAGGCTTTAACAGTTAATTAATTTAACTGGCTTTAACAGTTAATTAATTTCACAATTAATTAATATATTTAAATATTTGCAAGAGGGCCTTGGGTTTTTGTGGAATGCTGAAAACCCTCTCCAAAAAGAGTTTTAATTTTTTGAAGAGTGTAGACATCTATAAAGCATGTGCGTAGTTAAAGTATCTAGAAAAACTAGGGAAGGTAGTAGGAATACTTCAGCTCTTCAGAGGATAAAGGCTTTGAAAAGCAAGAAAACACTGAAAAGAAAAAAAAAGCCAAGTCTTAGGTAGATTCAACATGTCAGGGAAATGACAACCTGAAGAAATGATGTTGGGAGAGAAGGAAATAAGAAGTTTCTGCTGGTGTATTTCATATAATAAAGGTGAAAGAAGTTAGAAAACAAGGAAATGTTTGTGCATCTCTTTCTTGAATCATTTCCAAGGGTGNCAAGGAAATGTTTGTGCATCTCTTTCTTGAATCATTTCCAAGGGTGCTCTTGAAGGTGAGCTTCCAACAGGGACTTTATAACAGCCAAATGTAAAATTATTATAGGAACTATTGATAAATGTAGTCTCAGTGGGTCAGAAAAATCAAGGTTAGTTATACATTAACTTGTTTAAAAACACTTTAGGAGGAAAACTCTGCAAAAGTTTTCTGGAAAATAATTAAACAAAGGATATTTATTACAAGGGTAATAAATGATACAAAGTGTCTCAGTGAACATTTCTGCCAGCTCCCTCAGAACCTTAGGGTGAATGCCGTCACAGCCCACAGACTTGTGGAGGTTTAAGTAGTGTAGCCCATCAGTGATCATTTTCCTTTGGATTATTAGGGCTTCATTCTGATCCACATCCCATCTCCTACTCCAGGGGCCTGAATACCCAGAGAACTACTAGTTTTAAAATTAAAGACTGCAGCAACGAAGGCATTAAGTATCTCTGCCTTCTCATTATCCTTTGTCACTGTTTCTCCATGAATCCAACAAAGCAGCGAGAATCTCCTTAGTCCTCCTTTTATTGTTGATGCATTTATAAAAATGGATTGTCTTTTGCAGCAGTTACCAGATTTTCTTTGGTATTTCTCTGTTTTTCCCTGCATAACCTCCCAATATCCTAAATTGCCTGCCCCTCCTTCTGAAGAAAGTAAAATTTGCTAAAATTTCAAGATGACAGAAGCCAATTTTCTTCTGAAATTTCCATTTTTTAAAATTCTTTGTCCAGTTAAAGGATAGCTGGAAGAGTTTAATTAGTTAATAAGTAAAAATTGGCAGAAGAGTTACATATGCGATTTACAAAATATTAAATCTCACAACATTGCATATTGTCAAAAATCAGGATACAAAATATTTTAAATTATGGAAAATTTTATTGTTTTGTTTTTCTTTAAAATTTCAGTAAGCATAATTTTGAGGTTTTTTCCATGTTTCAAAGTCTGTAGGTATTTTGCCAATCAAAATTTTGAAAGACTAGGATTGACAGACAGCTGGGTAGCTAAAAAACAATTTCACTTGGAAAGAAACAGTACAGTTAAATCAGATTTATGTGATTTGGATTAATTTAAATTTTTGGTGTTTTTTTTTAACAAAAATTGTGTAACTCCTGGCATGCCTTGCTTGTACTGGGCAAAATTCTTCCAAGATTAACAAGCTAGTGTTTTGCTTGCTTCTGGTCTTCCATTTCCCCCCAGGTTTCTCTACATTTTTGAAGTGTCGAGTTAGTGTTTATTTGACAATTTGAATTTAGACTCTTTCCTCTTGACATTATTCACACATTTCAATTCCTAAAGAGAAAATAATAGCAACTGCAGCACCTGAAACATTATTGCTTACAGGTATGTATGATGACCTTTTGAAGAAGAACATAGTACGTCTATTATAGTGAAACAATGAAGTTTGTGGGCCTAAAACTCAGGAGAAATAAGTGCTGCCTTTGTTGCAGTCATTCAGGGCTCCTAGAAACAATTAGCAAGGAAGTAACAGATCCAGTCAGGAGAAGGCAGCAGCTAGTAAGATATCATACATTTCTGAATTAATTATGGAAATGAAAGAATTCCTACAATGATTCACTGCCTCTTCTAAATAGGACCTTTTTTTTGACAAACACTTTGCAGGTGATAGATACTCTGAAAATGGAGGGTTTCCATACATAACTTAGCCAACAGGTAGGAAGAAGGACAGAGAGTAGATGAAAGCAAGTAAGGACAGCCCAGCAGAGTGTTGTCACTGGTGAGGCAGACTGAATCACAATCTGTGTGGCACCTGGGTGCTGGAATTTGTTTAAGGACTGAAGAGAGATTTTACTATACTGCTTTCCAGTTCCCTTCTCTTTCCTGAGTCCACTTCTTTTTGGCACCAAATCTTTCTTGGTTCCCAAGTCTAAATTTTTCCAGTCTAAATACATTATTTGTTTAAGAACATGTAGTGGTTTAGGTTTGCCAATTTGAATTTCCCAGCCAATGCACCAAATAATTATCCTTCACATGATTATCCTGTCACATGATTATCCTTCTAATTGGTGATTCTGCCTCATGATTCTGCCTCTTATTAGCTGGAGGATTCAGGATATGTCACTTTGTTCAGTCTGAGTATCATGAAAATTTGCAACTAGCCACATAGAAGTCTTCTGCTTGAAACTTGAAGAGTTTCAAAAATTCAGTTTCAGACACCCCAGCAGGCATACACACAAGTAGGTGCTGCCAAATAACATACAAGATTCAAGTTATTTTTTTCACATACAAATTGTTTTCCAATAGTACCTTAAAAACCTTGAATATTGCTATTTACCTATCCCTGGTGGGGATT
>VWYI01048539.1:1353-22427 GCA_013399455.1 Anthoscopus minutus
TCTCTGCCAAAAGGTACTTCTGTGTGGGGCTAGGCTAGTATAAACTCCACCTCTGTAGAGTTTTGTGTGCTTTTAACAGAATGTGATATATCTGACACAGAAACTTCCCCAAAGGACCTGTGTATTTGGTATCCAAGAAATATAGGAATAATATTATGGTTCATTTTCCATATCTGAAACAGACCTACATTAAAACAGTTATCACTGTCCCATTTACCTTTGGAACAACATTTGCAAATAGATGATCAAGCAGCTTAACAGAATCTGTGCCTTTTACTTTAAACTTGCCAAATGGTGACAGGTCAATCACACCAACTTTTTCCATAACCTGTTTGTACTCACGACCCACAGGGCCAAACCAATTTGTACGCCGAAAACTGGGTCTGAAATAGAGCATTTAGATGCATAAACAGAATTTAGAAACTTTGTGCTCTTTGCAGCTTCAGTTTTTTCAGTTTAAAAATCATTCAAAAGAGACAGACTTTCCTAATTGTAGGTACCTTACCCAATATTTTCCTTAGCCTAACACAGTTTAATAATTAAAATCCTTTAACAACACAGAAAGATATGGAGTGATATTATATTAACTGCTTAGTATAATAAACTGTGAACTCTTCAAAAGTTAGAATAAGTAGTGGTCTGTCATGAGTAAATCTACAGCATACTTTGTTGATTAATCATTTATTTAAGTTAAAGGTGTCATAGGCTTTATTTCTGAACAGCCAAGTGTGTCTCTTTATTCCTTTATGAGCCTCATTTAGATTAGACTCCAATATCCCCACAGAAAATATTTATTTGCTGGAAATTCCCTGATGCAGGCAGGTAACTATGTGGGCAGGCATAGAGAAGGGGAAGAAAAACAAAGAATATTGGGTTTCTCCTCTCCAGATACTTACAAAGAGAAGAAAGAGATTTTTCATGAAAACATTATACTTTGCTGCAGATCAAATATTAAGAGATAGAGAAAAACACACATTTATAATGAACAAGTTGTTTTCCAAGCTCTTCTCTGAGCTAGGTTGCTTCCTGGTATCTAAAACCTAGAACAGATACAAGCTACCTTCATACGTGTTTTGAAATGTCTGCATTATCAGAATAAAATGTATTGTAAACTATGGAAAAAGCAAGAATGGAAGACCAATCTAATAGATACCTGTTGCTGAAATTAATGATAAATGCATGTTCCTTACTAAATTTAAATTGCCTGGCTCTTACTATCATGACAATTTTTCAGGGGAGGAAAAAAAGTTATTATTTCATTTACTTGTATCCAGTCTCATCTCCAGGTTTGTAGAACCAATGAGGTTGTTCCCATCCTGCATGGAATCCCATTGAACATTTTGACTTTAGCAAATCATACAGCCCACTGGTTCTCTTTGTTGGTCTCCCAGCAAATCTTTCTTCTTTAGGGTAACCAACTAGAGGGAGGAAAAAAAAACAAACCCCAAACCAAAAATCACCAAAAGCTATGGCATGCTAAGATCATCATCCAAGATAGAAAACACATCTATAAACAGACAAATCTAGATCCAGGCTTTGCTGGAATCCATCCTCAGGACATAAATGTATTTTAAAAATTATCTTCTTACCAATGTTATTAAAGCCATAAGATTCTCTTGCTTTGGCTGCTGTGTATTCTGTAGTGGTCCAGTTTCCATAGCGGTTTGGATCTACTTCTATCAGGTCAAATGGAGGCTCCCCCTCAAGGATCCAGTCACTGAGGTACTTTCCCATGCCACCAGCATGTATAATGCCATAGCTTAAAAACAGAAGAAAGTCCTGGAGTGCCAAGTCTTTTATGTTTTGCTTTTAAAAATCAGTACTAACATATAATACTAACTAACTGCTAATATCAACCCCAAAGTATTTTCAACTTTTCCCTCTTTTTTTTTAAAATGTATTCTGTTTTGTCCTCTTTTCAAAGATTAAATTCTGTATTAATGGATATTTCTATAGCTCCACTGTCAGCAGCAGAATGTCAATGGTAATGTACAACAGTTGCAGTTTAATGACAAATAATCATTAACACAAAATAATTTTAAACTTTTTAATACCTCTATTATACCATCATGTCATCAAAAAAAATTGCCAAAATATCTTTTTATCTAGAAGATGTGAAAATTAATTCTTAGTTGTTTGTGAAATGCTCCCAAAAGCACAACAGGAAAATTCTTGAATAAACAGCATGTCTGTCCCAAATCAAGTTTAGATTAACAAGCAGCAATTAAACTCACGCAGATTAATGAAGCTAAAACCAACTTAAATTGCTGGTCATCAACTTTGCAACCTGAATTCTATGTCTTCAGTTAAGATAGCCAAGGACCTCACCAAGAAAACAATTTTAAAAAGAAAAGAAGTAATCATTTAATTCTAATTCATATTCATAAGAAGAATGAATCCATAATAGCAATGATATGAATTTGATATAGTATCTTATCCATTTGAGTACATTAAAAAATCCTGCCAACTACAGTCCGTACAATGCAGTTCAGCAGAAATCCTCAGAGTCAGCACAAACTTCTATCACTGCAGTGGATGGACACAGGAAGGATGAGTGCTAGTAAACTGCCACTACAGAAGAGTTAGCTGTTGCTGGTGCTAAGTAAGCAACTCTTAATTATTCTCGGGTAGAAGTTTTGGTTCCCTGAAAGCTTATAATGCCTTCAAGTACAGCTCCAGATGAAACCTTTTCCAGTTTAAGTCAGCCTGCACCATTCACTGCAGCCAAAAGCAGAGGAGAACAGCAAAAAGATTGTGAGTGGTGATAGACCAAACACAATGAAGACTTTTAGCTTCTGCTGAAGACTGCTGAGCTGATGACAGGGTAACCTCAGGAGTAGACAGTGCAGAGGAGGCTGCCCTGCTACTATGGGTACAGCCCTGCAGCGGGACTGAGAGGTCTCTGCATTGTGCGGTTTTGCTGCACTCGCTGCACAACCCATTGATGTTGGTGCTCTTGGCTGGGCCTACATTATCAGAGGTTTTACATTACACAGGGTACCCAAATCCCTCTTTATCTCAGATAAGAGGGAGCTGATTGTGTAAATACAACCACTGCAATTCTGCTGCACAAGAATGAAATATGTGTTTCAGGGATATGATATTACAAGTTGCTATGGAGAGCGGTAGTATAGGAATCTCAGCCTTCTTATAATGTAGACAAAATTTTCTTCATGAACATGAACTGTTTTTCTCCAGATTTGTTTCTCTCCTTCCAATCCGTGACAGATTAACTCCCTATTGTCCCTGTCACATTCTTGTGTTTTATGAGTTGCTTTGTCTCACCCCCTTTCAAATCATTCCATTCCTATTCCTAGGAAATCTGAGTCTCTGCACACTGTGGTACCTTTTCTAGCATCTTGTCCTGGGTTATGGAATGGTTTCACTGCTTTGAATTAAACTTTTCTGAATAAAATCCTAAACTACTCTTGTTAATATTTTCAAAGCTGTAAGTAACTAAAAATGGGAAGCTTTGAGCAACCTTAATAATAAACAGTGCTACAAGCTCTGCTAACTATACTTCTTTGCATGTTAAAATGCCTAGCAAGCTGCTAATTTTAGATAATAAAAATCTTCTAATCTAAAAGCACTAAGTCCTCTGTCACAATGTCCCTGCTAGCTGACTGCAAGATAAGGATTTGCTAATGCACACAAAAAATTACAACACTGGTAGAAGCACTGCAGTGACCCAGAAGCATAGAACAGAGAGTCAAAAGTCCCTGAAAAGCAGACGAAGTAATCCAGTGACAGCCACATAATTCCAAGCCCTGTCTAAACATTTTGAGATTAATCAAACTCTTGAAATAAGTTGTTTAATGCAAATTAAACATGTAACGCTAGTCTTCAATTTTTTTATGTGTGGAATTTGATTCTGCTTCCATTGAAACCAAGAAAAACATGCTCTAAAGCCACAGAGTAATGAACTTAAACAGGTTTTTTGGTGAACAAGGTCTAGGCAAACCGCTTTTGTAACTATAAGTTCTGCAAATGTTACTGAAAGATAACATTATTTTTTTTTTAAAATCCAAGCAGCAAAGGTGAATACCTTTCACAATGAATCATTGCAAAATTACCAAGCTCTTTTATTTTGAGGGCCTCAGAAAGCATGTTAGTGATACTGCCTTATCTTATGATCTGAGGGTTTGTTTGGTTTGGAATGAAAGAAAACTGGAAAAAGCTGAGCTGGATTTTGAACAGCAAATTAGGCAATTGGAAAAACAATGTAAATAGAATGTGTTCAATACCATCTGCTTGGAATTGTATTTGGTTCATTCTATCCATACTGAATCAATGGTCAGAATAAGACAATTAAAGATATTGGTGTTTTAACACTGCCTCCAGTGCAGCCACAATAAATAAAATGTAAATCACATTCAAGAAAAACACCGTAACAGGTGAGAGAATGACATCAGTAAACCACTTATTTCTATATTTCTACTGTTTACTGCCCTCTTTATTTGATTTCCTCTAATACTCAGTAATGTAATTTTTCAGTTCAACTTCCCACAGTCAGAAACACTGGATTTGCATCCTTAGAGCAGTCAGTCACATGCTATACTGGAATGTCTTATGTATATATATACACAAAACCGTATACAGCACATTCATTTTTGTCCAACTTCAGGAAACCAGTTTTATATACAACAACACTGTAAAATATAGGGTAATCCAAGCAAGAAATTAACTGGAAAGTATACTTTCAAACCCAGTACTTTTGTGACTTTAAGTTGCTGCACAGACAGCACAAACTACTAACATTTCCTGTTGCTTCATATAGTGTCACAGGTATTGGCCTCCAGATTAAAAGAAGGAAACAAAAAACTACTGAGAGTAATAACATAAGAGAGAAGGATGATCTTACATTATAAAGGTTGTGGTTATCAAGATTATTCCTAATTACATTTAACACAAAATACATGTAAACTCTCAAGCCTATAAAAATGCACAAAGCTTGAGCTGACCATTTTAACAGTATGACAGACAAAAATTATCAAAAGAACTTACTCACCCGAAACCAATAGCTACCCAGTAATTTCTGACACCCTGATGTGGTCCCACCATAGGAAGAATGTCTGGAGAATAAGTGATAGGACCTGAAATTGTGTTTACGATATCTGCTTTCCTCAAAACAGGGACCATTTCCATGGCAGCCTCAATATGCTCCATTATTCTGTCTAAATCAGACTCAAAAAGTTCTTTTCCAAAACCTGCACAAACAGTTAATTCTTATTATGTATACTTATTTACATAGAGAACACATACATTTTCAATACAGCTATGGTATCTATATATAAATATACCTATCTATACAATAGAGCCATCCGTATCAAAGCAATTATCTATCTATATATAAAAGTGTCATGGGAATAATCAGTGTATATGTTCAAGCCTTTGCCACCCCATATAGGATAAATGGTGTGCATAAAAACCTAGTTACCTGCAGGACCAAGTTTATTTATCGCTGCAATTATAGTATCCTTTATACATATTTGTTTAACCCTAAGGTCATGCAAATTCAACAATGAAATAGAAAGGAAGTGTAGACACATGGAAACTTCTACATTAATAAGACACACTTATTTTACTCAATATGACAATAATCTGAGGAGGGGAAAAAAGATACTTTCTGTATCTCCTAGTGATTTTCATGAAATCATACAAATATCCAGGTACATTTCACCCCTCAGTCTTGACTCTAAGCATGGCTGAACGTCATTATGTAGAGGTGCTAGATGCTACTGGAGACAGTAAGTTCAGGAAGCTGTGACAGGGCTATCCAAAACTGAACTGTGTTGACTGCCCTTCCTTAGGAAATGTATTTTTTAAAACAGCAACACTAATGTTATATATATACTTTATATAAATTTCTGTCTGGAAGTGAATGGAAAGCTGGAGCCTAGATATAACACAATGACTTACAATATTTTTTAGTAAGCAGTGGTATGACATAGAATATTTTTGTATTCTATACATATCTACAGCTCTCTTGCACTTATATCCAAGCACAGCATTTTGTCTAAGACATTCCTTTGCCATTCCTACTTGATAATTACATTATTTCTGGGGTATCAATAAATATCTAGAGCCCCTGTCAGCATGCTGGAGAAATCTGTAACTTAGAAAAATTTCTATTCAGACAAAAAAGGCTATATATTGCAGATTTGGTGACTGCCTCTAATCACAGCACACCAGCACCTCTTCAGAAAGTAAGATAAGACAACATTGTAGTAGGCTCTAATGTTACATTTGTATTTCTGCTATCTTTTATTATTAGAGTTAGAACTAGTCTTTGAAAAAAGATTTTGCATTACAAGCATGCTTTGCAAATATTTTGCATTTTTCCTCACATAAGGCAGCATGACAGCCTGGGATATCTGCACATTAAAATGTATGCTAGTGCTTATTATTTTTTTAAGATTTAATGTTCTTAATCACCTGGTGGGACTCCATTTTTTACCCATGACTCCTGCAGCTTCATTTTCTCCTCACTTTCATATGGACCAAATAAAAGACCATCCCTTTCTTGCCTCAGATAATATGACCCTTCTAAGTCACGAATCACAGGCAATTCTGTTTTTAGGGCTTTCACTTCAGGGACAGTTGATGTTACAACATACTGATGATGAACAGGTATGAGAGGGTGCTGCAGGCCGATCATCTTGCCTATGTCACGGGCCCAGAAGCCTAGAGAAGAAAAAACACCAAAACCAATTTCAAACACTAATTTCAGTGAATGGAAAATGACAGTAAAATATTTGCAGGAAACACCATGTTTTTATGTGTGACAAGTTTTTTTTCCCCATACTTCTATTTTTCACTCTATTTTTCATATTATATAGCATATTTTTCCTTCATATTTCCATGTCCTTTTTTTTCTAGTTATACTCTATATCACTATAGTATACATGTATTACAAATATAATTAGTAAATTATAAATTAGACTTCTAAAAGTTCAGAATATAATTTAATTAAGTTTCAGAAACCACATGGCTTATTTCAGTAAAGTAGGTCTGCAATGTATTCCTAGCAAAGTTAGATACACTTAAAAACCAGAATGAATTAACTCACATAGTAAGTGTCAACCAGGCCTCTTACTATAAACTAAATGGGCTAGTATGCTTTACCAAGACAGTAGTCAAGTCCTAGCATCCCAACAGACGAAGGCAGTACTTCCTAGGCAAGTGACCTGAGGAACTGGAGTTTGTCTCCTCTTTCACATGCATCATGTGACTTGAGTTAATTATGTCTCTCTCACACACCAATCAATTAATAATGATGCTTGTATTTGTGAATAGTCAAGTGTGGTCTCCCATGGCCATCAAATTAGAAGTTCTGATACAGACTTTGAAAACTCTGTATCAGAACTTTTAATTGTCAGAAGTCAGTCAGAAAATGCAAGCAACCATTTCCTTGCCTCTGAAGCTGGCTCAGGATCCTTCACCCATGCTGTGAGACAGAAGTTACAGAAGACCTAATTCTCCTTTGTTAAGGTTGATAAGGCACATTCACTTACTGAGAGACCTGTGTCAGAATGAAGGAGTGGAAGACGCTTAACTGCTGAACACTAGTCTGGGCTCTGCATCATGGCTTGCATCTGCTGTGAGGCTGGAACGTAACAGACTTGGGGATCAGACAGGTACAACTGACTGGAACAGCAGCTGCTCTAAGATGCTTTGCATACCACTCAGCCCTACTCTCCTGACTTTTATATCAAGGAGCAGAGGTCTCAAGAGTGGGAATGAAAGGGGAAAATCTAATTAAATAAGAGTTTCAGGGGAGTCTGGGAGCGAGAGTTGGAGGAAGACAGAAGAGGTAGTAGGGCCTTCCACATAAAAGGCAATGTGCCATATGGCACCAAGGAAAAGAAGGCAAGTCAGCCTGGTTCCTGAGTAACCATCTGGCTCCAAACTGCTAATGACAAAATACCTCCAGCAAGACTTTTCTAGCTAATACAGTTGTCCCTTCTCCTGGAACATACACTTTAATCCCAAGCTTAATGTGCAACTTTCCTTTCTTTTTGCTGTTTACTTGTCTTAAACACATTCCCCCATCTTTCTCTTCAATTCCGTACTGTCCAAGACCTGGTCAAAATTTCTCAGTGTCCCAAGCACACCAAGCAAAGGCATAAATGAGCCTGAATCTGAGACTTCCATCCATGCGTGTGGGCATGGATTCTAGGTCAGTTCAGGTCCTTTAGAACCTGTCTGAGCTGGTTTGATTGTGTGCCTGTTTACAGCTCTGTCACAACCATGCCTGTGCCTGGCCATGGAACACATTGATCCAGACCCTGATCCGTGGACTACTTCTCAGCTTGACCTCAGCTCAGTCTCAACTCTACAGTCATGCGTATTGATTAGCGGGCACCGCTTGACCTCGGTTACCGTCACCAGGCCTGTTCCTGACCTGTGGTTACATTCCTGGCTCGGCTTCAGCTTGGCTTCATCACTATGGATCTGACTGTGCCTCATCTCCACAAGTCCATCTGGAGGCCTGGACCACGGGCTGACCCCAGCTGCCGATCCCAGGCCTTCCCTGCTCTGTCCCCTGTGCCCTGCCGGACAGAGCCCTCGCTGGCTCAGCCAGCCTTGTTAGCCTGCTTGGCTTCCTGTCCTGCAGGGAGCAGCCGGCTCACGGCGCTTGCTGACACTAGCTGGGAATACATCCTCTCACCTCCGGCATGGCTGAAGGCCAGGACAATTAGGAAAGCTGAATTGGGCCGTGCTGGCCTTGTGCCATTCCCCATGCCAGGACGGCCATCAGTCTCTTATTTAATATTAGGAACCAGCCTCAGAGTCTAACACACACAGTTTTAAAAAAATGTTTTGTTTCCAAGGAAAACATTTTCTGTGGTGATTCACTTAACAATTAGTGACATCCAGCTAAGACAAAACAGCAGAGTAAATCCAGCATAACCTTCAAGAGATCTGTTCAGCAAAAAGCCCCTGCCCAGTCAATTCTAGAAACCAGCATCTGTTGCAGTTATCATACGTAAGGCTTTTGCTTCTAAATGGCACCTCACCATTTGGAGGAAACTCATTGCCAGAACACTTGTTATGTCAATTAAATTGATTGAGGGATAATCATGCCATAATCATATAGAGTGAGTGATACAAAATATCCTTTAAGGCTAATGAAACATGACTTTATGTTCTCCTATACAGAAAATTGAAAAAAAAAATTAATAAATCTGCATTTCTAGTACATATGCAAGGGTTTCCTTCACTACACACGACACACACAAATAGGGATCTAAGTGGCGGCTAACAGTCATTAGGGAACTTCAGATTTGGGCATTTCCATGTCATCTACAAATAAAACTATTTTAAGGTAAGGTAATCAGCTAATGATATGCAGAGAACAGGAAAATTTAAGGCAGCAGAAAATGAGGTCTTTGAAACAGCTTTGCCTCTTTCTTAATAAGAAATTTCTTAGCAATTAGATTTTCAGAATAACATTGCAAACAAAGCTAATTTAAAAACGTTTTTAAGTAAGAGACAAATATTTTGGGTTTGTTTAAAATAAAATTCACAGTACTATACTTCCAAAAAAGTCACATTTACGATAAGTGCTTTTTAAATTACTTAAAATTAAAAAAGGTGACATTTGCTGAAAGAAAAATATTACAGTTTCTCTGTTTAAGGATTTTGAACAAAAACAAAAATGGCAAAAGGTAGAATATATTTTCTGAAACAAAATTCTAATTGGAAGCAGATGTCAAGTCCCATCACACAAAGTAGAGATAAATGAAGGCATACATTATATCTCTAGGACATTTGTGAAGATTAAATTGTGGACACTGCAAACATCTGATGCTGAAATATTTAGTGGTAGTATTATTTAGCAAGTCTGCTGAAGTATGTCATCTGACTATTTCTTGGTTTTGAAAAAGACAATCTTCTACAACCATATAGAAATGGTTGTATATATAGTGTGTGCATCTGAAAATACATATTTATACACACACACACACACACAGAGTGTATATATAAACAAAATTCACTATTTTTGAAGACTTTAATCAAACATTCCATTACAAATAGGCTGCAAATAACTTCAGCAGGCTCAGTATAGTTACTTCATGTCAGGGATTATTTATTATGCATCTGCTTTCATCTAAAATGGAAATCTCACATAAGGAACAGCTAAAGATTGGTTGGAACTAGTTTGTTCCAGTTCTGCAGCAGATGTCTGGGGTGAGGCAGGGAGGGGGAGAGGGAATGTAAAGAGCCTTCTGATGTATTTTTCTCTGCAACATGAGCCTAAAATTATACAAGTCATGATCTGTAGTGGAATGAGGCAAGGCTGAGAAAAAGAATGAATGTTATCTGAGAAAACATTTATAAGAGATATGTGTTGTATATGAGTATTGTATGTGTAACATGAGTATTGATTTTACATCGCTAGCCAGCAAATTAAGCAATATGTGCTTCAAATATTCATTTTGGCTGAACAGTTAACTACACAGGAGAATTAAGTAAATATATTGTTGATTTAATAACTTATTAAATAATAAAAAAGACTTAAGCTCACAAGGGTGCATTCTAATATTTGCAAGTAAGCTCTGAAAACCATTTACCAGCAAACCCTGCCTAATATCAACTTTTTACATTAGCCAAAGAAAAATAACTACAAAAATGTAAGAAAATTACTACATCTGTGCTACTTCATCCATACGATGCAGAACCAATAGGTAGGAATAATGAGTGTCTAGAATTTTCTGCCATAAATGAGTTTGATTGCTAGGAGAGTTGCCTTTCTCTTTCATAATCTTGGATCTCTTCCAGACCAATATATCCGCACTGTGTAACAAATGACATAAGGATCCTATTTGTAAGAGAGCTTGTGATTTTGTAACTGAATGCTGTTCCATAGTTCATGCCTGAAAAACATGAACTGTCAGTCCAAAGGCAATCAAATATTGACACCTCTCATTTTCCAAGTGCTTGACTTCGTGATCTATATAAATTTTTCTTAAATTTGGTTTCCCAGTTTGTGTGGTTGATTGCCTTCTAAAAAACATACTAAAATACTCTAGTCCTCTTTCTTTCCAAAATTCATTATACGGCACTCATGAGCAAGCTTAGAGCCTCAGAACTTTTAATTTTAACGAGGCATAGAACAAGAGCATACATACCTACATATGGAAGACATATATAAAAGTGCATCTTTTCAATGGGTTTTCCAGTAGGTTTTTACTGAAAGCCTGAAATGATTTAACAGAGACAGGGCTGTCTATATCCCAGACTCTGAAAGAAAGACACGTAAAGTACATACCCTGAGAGTCCAGCTGTTTGATCCCACTCTCTCCGAATTTCTCTCTTTTTTTTCTGCTGTCTGAAACTCTACTCTTATTCCAGTCCTTACATCCTTCTTCAGCTATTTTGTCACCATGTGCTGGTCAGTCTCCCTCATTTGTCAAGTTCTGCCCCAGCAGCCTTCTCTTCCTTCCAATCCACTCCCACTTATCCTTCCTTTTCTATTACAGATTACACCAGTCTTTCATGCTTAGACAGTTCAGTTTTCCATTCAGTTTCACATATAACCATTCCTTGAGTATCCTTACTAATTGTTTTGTCTGAAAAGCTCCTAGCTTCAGTTTCCTTAATGAAACATATCAGATACCTTCCCACTATCTCTCTGGTGTCAGCCCCTCTTCCATTCCATCCCAATCTGAGCTTCTTTATTCAGCACGTCCTGTATGATGTAACTATATCACTTGCTGCCAGAGCTCTTAAACATCTCCAGAAATCTTTCCAAGGCATTTTGCTCTCCCAGCCTACTCCCCTTCCAGTCCAATTCCTTCATCACTCCAGTTGTCACCTATGGTATTCTACCCACCAACAAGAAGAGTCCGTTTTTCACGTAACTTCTTAATTTTATCTGCCTTGCATGAGAAATTTGTGCTTTTTGCTTTCTTTCTTTTTTCTTATGTCCCACTGCAAATATACAGAAAGGAATTACAAAGACGTATTCTTGTTTTCAGTTCACTTGCCTCATCTGAGTAAGAAGTCAGCTTGAGATATCACAGCCTCTGACTTGTTATTCATAAGACTGAAGCCTGATTATTCACTGCAATGGGAGGTATGCAGGACTAATGCCCTAAAAATGCAGATATGATCCAGTTTGAGGCAGAGTCAGCAAAACTTTAATCTATGTGGTAAATATTCAACATGTTTTCAAACAACTGAAAACCAAAAATCTTCTACTAGGAAGCAGAAAGCATGCTTCACATAAGACCTGCCAACTGTTTCACCAAAAATATATTTTTCTACACCTGTAAAAAGCAGTATAGTAATAAGTGAATAAGTTTAGATTGAATACCGGTTTTCAGACTTATTAAGTTCCTTAGGAAAATAAACACAAATCCAAAGGACACTTGCCCAAAAGTTCTTTGAAGCAGAAACATCATTTTGGCTTCTTTAACAAAATGAAGAATAACATTTGCATATGTAAATACAAGCTCCTTTGAGTTAGGCAATTTTTATGACATACAAAAAATGCATGGTTAAGCCAAGAACATGTTTAAAATATGACTCAAAAGACAACAAAAAATCTTCCACTTCAAGGATATGTGGACAGAGTTAAATCTTAGGGAAAGATAATAGTGAAATATGCAAGGTCACATCCTCAGTCTCTTTGAAAAAACAGTGATGATACTTCTATTTCATATATACATTCCATCTCCCTTCCTAGGTATGTCTCATTAGATTTTAGAGGACTGCATGGACAGTTCACATACTGGGGACTGGAACAGGCTCCCCAGGAAGTGGTCACAGCACAGTCATAGGACATGAAGTGTTTGAACAATGTGCTCAGGAACATGATGTGACTCTTAGGGATATTGCTGTGCAGGGCCAGGATTTTAACTTCATGATCCTTGTGGGTCCTTTCTAACTCAGGATATTCTATGACTCTGTGACTCTAGACATGGACTCTCACCTACACAACTTATTGTAGGCCAGTAAAAGTCTCTTTTGCTACTAAAATCTAACAAGGCAAGATTACTCACTGCTGGATACAAATCAGGGTAAATATTTCTTAATGCCTATTCAAGGGAAATTAATACAAGAGCTAAATTTTCACCATACTGTGAAAATATATGCACAAACCACAAACCAAGTGAATATTCAAAAATTCAAAAATTCAAAAATAAATATTTCTTATACATGTAACCCACACAATTGAGTACAGGGGCTTTATGTCAGCTAGTATGTAAATCTGAAAAGTACTCAAATGTTTATATTAAATCCTACCTGCAGTATTCACAATTCTTTTTGCTTTAATTATTCCAAGTGGAGTTTCTACTTCCCATGTCCCATCTGATCGGGAGTTCAGATTGGTCACTTTCACAGGATAATTTAATTGTGCACCATATTTTCTGGCTCCTGCAGCCAAGGCCATGGTTAGAGAATAAGGATCAATATGACCATCTCCAGGGTTATACAGGCCAGCTAAAACCTAAATGGAGGTAAAATCCCCCAAATGAAAGAGAGTAAAATTTATCAAAATTAGATAGTTTTTTAAAGAAACACTTTCTTGAATATAGTAAACTTTCAGAAATCAAAACAAATTTCCAAAACATATAATAATATCAGTCTTTACCCAACTTAACAATGGCCTGTCAGAGTAAAATTGCTCAGATCTCCCATGCAATCAAAGGTTGCAATGCTTTAATATTATGTTATAGACACAGAAATTAATAGTATGTACCCTAACATACATGAAAATTCACAAATTCTGATTTTAGGGTATAAAACATCTTTTTTTCTTGAAAAACAAAGAATCTGTTGTACTATTTGTATAAAGAAAGGAGAACATATATGTATATTTCTGATAGACCAATATTTAATTGCAATGGAAGTTACATTTCATAAAACTGGCTTCTTTACCTTATCCATGTTCAGTAAGGGAAATAGCTCTTGCACTTTCTCAGGAGTGATTAAATATTGCTCTGTTGGGTGCCAACCAGCACGAGTCATTTGGTATTTGAATTCATCCACCCTTGTAGGGGTTGAAGCAATCCTGATACTGCCAGGCTGATGAAATCCCACAGGCTAAATCAAAGAGAAACAGCAACTGACTAGAACCTTTAATGATTGCCATATATGTATTTTCCTGTGCTAAGGGAAGTCTACAGGAATTTTTCCACTAACATCACTAAGAAAAATGCAAGTAAGCTATGGGCCCTTGAAAGAAGAGGCCTTAAGATATAGACTCCTAAAGAAAATAATTTTTCAAGAAGTTACCAAAGTAACTCCCTAACTTAATGCATACTATCTCCAAAGCAATTGAAAGAAGCATTTATTGAATGCCATGATACAGTCATTTTTACTAACAACTAATTAATATTTGATATATGCACTCATACACTTTCAAGAATAGAATCAGACACATCTCAAAAATAAATATATATGATATACTTTATTTAAAAATCCATCACTTGCATTATTTCCTATTGGATGCTTAACTAAGCACCTTTATAAACACAATGAAAACCACTCACTAGTTTTGTCTTAAATAAATTAAATATTTATAAAATTTAATAAATTTAACCTCCTTACAGAGCTGGACACTGAATCCTTACTTTTCTTCACCTTTTCTATGCTATCTCCTAGGACAACGATAAGGCTGCGTAAGTTTCACTGGAACTCACAATGATAATCTGATGTGGCAGCTTATCTAGTCAAGCACCAGAAAGAAGAAAAAAGCATTTTATGACAAATATTAAAAGTACCTGTCATATATATATATGAAAAGTATCAAAAAAACATAAGATTTGTAGACTAGTACAGTAAGGTTGATTCAATTTCTGCTGCCATCCAAAGCAAACACAAGTTTAGTAAATTAAATGTACAAGGCTGAGAGATGTCAAACGAGAAAGATGACTCCTGTATTTCTCCACATAACCATTCCTTAAGTCTCTAAATAAAAACACATCTCTGAAAAGGATGGAAAGAATTGTAGCATTCTTCTCAAGTACAGACAGCATCATATCATATGAATTTTTAAGGACATATTTAAGGCAGAAATGTATCATAATCAAACTGGTCATTCCGGATTTCTGATACTATTTTAGCTTCTTTATCAAGTTAAATTTGCAGACTCTCTGCTGTGTCTTGAGATGTTTTATGAGCACCATTTTCCTAAACTGTAGAGGAATCTGGAACACCACCTACAATATGTAGTGACTAAGCATGAAGAGGAATGTATTTCAATGAAAAGGTATATACTCATACACCACACCATTATCAGCCACACTTTTTTGTAAGACTATTGCTACAACTGGTATTGCTCTGAATTAACACTTCAAAGGATAAGGGGATTACCTGCCCAGTCTCTTCTTCCAGCTTCTCATAGAGTTTGATGCTGTAAGCATGGATTTTCTTCAGGTTTATTCCAGGATGAAAATAAGTAGTTAAACCAGCCTCAAATAAGAAATGGAACAACACAGATTAGAAATGCAGTGTTCTTTCCTTCCTTCAGGCTGTCATTTAAAAAGGAACTGCCAAGGTACTGTAGAGAAAAACAACACATGGAAAGAGCCAACTGCTACAAAAATTAAAATAAAGTCCTTTCTCTATTATGCCATTTATGTTTTCTGCACAGGTGTTTTCCCATCTGTCTTTTCTCATCAAATTTGCCAATCCATGATACTGCTGCAGTTGCTCTCTCCTATCTGCTATCTCAATTTATATACAATATCATAGTGCACCTGATTAATGAAATGCCCAGATAATCCAGTGGATTATCTTCCAAGATATTAATGTAAAATTAATACTTTTTCAGTATCATATATTTCAGTTGTATCTACATTATATTAATAAATTTAACTCCAAGTATGTTTGGCTCATTACCTCAGCAATCTGAGTTTAAGACGAGATCACACAAACCTGTAGAGGGCAATTCATCCTAGTAAGGGCCCCATCAAGCACAAAGCAGGCATGTTGGTTTCAGGAAGTCCCTGGGCTAAATAAATAGTCTGGAAAAAAAAATTCCTTGTTCCTTTCTCATTATCATATTGAACCATTAGCATCACATAGGACACAGCTGAAGACTAGATATTTGACTAAAAGTGATTTTTATCTCACCCAATACATGTGTGTTCATGTTGTGAACATGTTTACTTTAGTTACCTTAGACTAAACCCTAGGGCTGTTTCACTGAAGCATTTTTAGCTAAAACTTGCTTGTTTCTCAAAAAATATATCTTAAGGCCCTTTCTTCAGTGTGTGTAGAATGAAAAAATAGACATTGAAACATTTAAATTTCTTTAGCCATGTACAATGCCTAAGAGTAATTCATTTACTTTTACCTGAAAACTTTGTTATCTCGTTTTTGTTTTTACTGTATTCTTTTATTCATGTAAACATTTTCAGGCCTTCTGTTATTCTTCCAAAAGTAACAATGCATCTTCCACATCTAAGGAAATCCCATTTTAGTGGTCAGAATTAGTGTAGTAATTTTGACCTAAATGCATCACGAATCACTTGCAAGTTAGCAACAAACCCATGTATATTTAAGAGCATTTAATTGCAGGAATTAAAGAAATACTTCAATCTCTTACACTTTCACGTAAAGAAAATAAGTTTAAATGCACCTGATGCCTTTTGGGATGAGATAATAAATATTTCTGATTTCAAAAGTACAGCTGGAAGACAACTATAACCTGATTTCACTATATAAAAATCAAGATAATAAACAAAAAAATAATTATAGTGATACAAAAAGAGTGAATAGGTCCTCAGGAGATTTCTTGTAAATTTCATATTCAAAGCAGGGTCAGCTACAAGATCAGATCATATTTCTCAAGATTTTTTCCAGCTTGGCCTTTGAGAATCTTCAAAGAGAGGCTGCTCTACTTTCTTAGCAACATATGGAACTTTGCATTCAGCTTTGTTTAATTCCATAAAACTGTCCTTTCATCCTTGCAGCTGACCTAGGTCCCTCAGCATGGCTGCCCTACCCTTGAGTGCATTGACTACTTCCCCCAGTTTGGTGTAAACTTCAAAAGTGGATGAGCATGTACTTTGTCACAGACTTCAAATTACTGATAAAGATATTAAGCAGGATAAGTCCTAAGAGAGATTTCCGTGACACAACACTTATTTCCAGGGTTTGGATAGAGTATGACCCATTCACCAGCACCCTCTAAGCCCAGCCACCCAAAGAGTCTTTTGGCTTTCTAGTTGTCCAGCCATATAGACCATAACATATTCAATTGAATACATGGATAGTGTGGGAGAGGGCGTCTAAAGTCTTGCTAAATTCTAGGTAAGTGACATCCACTGATCTCCCCTTGTCTAAGAATTCAGTAATTTCATAAAACATAGGAAGTAATCAGATTTTATCTGACATGATTTATTCTTGACTGTTTCAAATCACATTTTTTCTCCTTTATGGACCTGGGACTCATTTGATTATTTTCGGAGGAGCCGAACTATGGCTACCTAACCTTTAGCTCCCCCGCTCAGTCCTTTGGCTTTTAAGAAAAAGTTATATATACGCCCTTTGCCAAATCTCTGGCACCTCCCACCAATTTGTACAGTATTTCAAATACATCTGCAGCCTTGTGATGAATCACCAGCCTTATCAGATGCAGCCTGTCTGCTCCAACACATGAGCATGTGCCAAATTATTCCAGTTATCCCTGGTTTGGTCCTCGTCCACTGCCAGTAGTTACTTTACTCCTTTAAACCAGAGGCCTGAGAAACCCTGTCAGAGTAAACTGAGGCAAGAAAGCACTGAGACCTTATGAGTGTACACTGTGACTGAATTACCTCATTCAGCAAGAGCAGCTTATTTTCATTTTTCAGCCCTTTACTATTAATGCACTAGCAGAAGCTGTTCTTGTTGCCTTTCATTTTCCTTGGAAATCTTAAATATAGCTGAGGTTTGGCTTTCCTGACATCCCCTTCACATGCTCAGGTAACTTTTCCAAAGTGTCCAGTTTGCAGCTTTTTCCTGCTCTGTTGCCAGTATGTTGCTTTTTTCTCTGGAACTCAGTCATGAATTTGCTCTGGCCCAGCTGGCTTCCCAATGTGTCTACATGTTTTCCTTAATTTCAGAGTGAACCACTCTTGTAGTTGAATGAGATTTTCTCTAGGCTTTGCTCCATTTTTCTTAGAGATTTTGTTATTGCACATAAACATGATCTGGAAAAATAATTTAAAGAATGGACACTTTTCTATGAGAATTGACATAAATATTTTAAACAATTTTTATAGTTGAAATTTTTAAATGTTGAAATGTTCGTGTATCAGTTTTGTTCTACTTCAGTCAGTTTCGGATTTTATTCTAATGACATTTATTAAATTTGCTTTCTGAAGGAAAAAGTCATTACTGCCCTTATATACTAAATTGTCTCTTTTTGCAAGTGTGGCCAAATTGTGACAAGTTATTACAAGTTATTCGACTTTTGTGTGCTTTACTGGCAAGAAAAAGTGTAAAAATATAATTCGCCCTGTTACACCTTTTCATAACTGGTAATATAAAGATGTGCATTATTTGTTGTGCTGTTTTAATATCACACATGAAAGTCAGCCAAAGTTATCTCAGACCTGAGAAGTGAAATAAAGTTTTAGCAGCAACACCAGCAGGAATATGAGCCATCTGAAACATGATCCTAAGCTCTGGCAGGACTACCTGGACAGTGAAAGAGGTAAAATGTGGAATAGTGCAGCAAGATCTGAACCAGACTTTCAACACTTGTGGCTGCAGGCAATGTGCTATGTGCCATTTAACATCTTAATAGCGTGTGTAATCGTCATCTGTATTTAGTACTGTATCACTGTGAGGAAAACACTGATAAATACACAGTATCTGGTATATCAGGGAACTCACAATCACAGTTTTGATCATTCTACTAATCTGAAACAGACATCACCAACTTTTCCACTTTCAGACATAGTCCTCTAATAGAGTTCAATGAAAAGAGACAATGAAGACAATAAAAAGACACCATGTAGCCATCCACTTTAACATGACCCATTATTAGGTGTCTTGTTGTGCTAATCGTCAGATTCCTTCTATGAGGTGTCATGAGGCAGCTCTCCCAATTGTGATAGTGCAGGCATTTTCTCTGCTGAGCTCCAGGTCACCCCTTACCTTTGAAACTGACCCTCATTCAGGGCTCCAAAGCTGCACTCACTAAGAAGTGGGCAAAAGTACTGGAAGAAGGGTCGCTGGCAGTAACATCACCATTCATGATTCTGGTTCCTTACTAAACTAGGAGATTTTTATTGTTTGTTACAAACGTATTGCTTTGTATATGCATTGGGCAAACAGAATTCAGTCTGCTCCTCACTCCTATACTTAAGTCAAAGTACTCTTTGAGTATTTTGTAGTTATGATTCAATACACAAAATACCTGACTTGACGCTTTGCATGGGGTGAATGTTGTTTCTTCTTACTACAAGCAGTTTGTTTTCTTTTGCTTTGTTTAATGAAAAGCAATTAGAATGAATATGCTACTTACACACTGCAGGCAGTGATTTTTTAAAAAATTTAATTTTTCACTACTGCTCTCTCAAAAAGCCCCCAAAACACAAAAGACCTGCACTAAGATGAGGCAGACTTCAGACTTCCTCCTCTGGTAGAAGTATAAGAATACAAATAAAATACAACACATCTGAGTCTTACTTTGTCCTTCTTAATTTGTCCCTGAAAAATTGCATAAATGTTCAATTGTACTAACAGAGTAGATCTAGAGACATCAAACTGTTGGGTTTTTTCTCTTTCGTGTTGCTACACACAGAGATAAAAATCTCCCAATTTCAGTTATGAATAGCTTTAAATGAATGGGAAAAGCATCTATTACTGTATTATTGTGGCAAGCTTTATTTAATTTTGTTACATTATCAACTCTAGACATAGATTCGGGAAATATGTAATTACATAAATGCACATTGTGAACCAGTATGACCATGAGATTAACATAATTAAAGGAGGAGTTTCTACCCTGACATTATTACATGTATGTCTTTTTAGTTCTTTTCCCTAGAACGCAGACAAATATTCAGGTTTTAAAAACTTACATTGTACATTTTTTACCTTTGCTCCTCCAAGACTTTATGTAATGTCAGCAGTGGCAAGAAAGAAAATGGGGAAGAAAAAGGTAATGAAACTTCCACCACCATCATATATACAAACTACTGCTAATTTGAGAGATGAACAAAACATTTCTTACTGCATGCCACGTAGATCCTGCAGTGAGTTCAGATTTTTCTAGCAGAACAACATCCTTCAAGCCAGCTTTAGCCAAGTGATAGGCTAGACTCACACCAACACAACCACCTCCAATGATCACTGTGTCTGCTCTGTCTTTCCCTAAAGAAGAAGATGAGGCTTCTCTACTGAAAAAAATAAAATAAAATAAAATTATTATTACAGCAGCAGTACAGACTACCATGAAACCACAATATCTTTCCCTTCAGGACAGTTAATCAATACTCAGTTTTATCTCTCCTCTCCTCATACACTTTCAACTTCTCTGGCAACAGACTTTCTAATGTGTAACTAGTCTTCTACCTGTTCCTCTCAGAAATAAAAGCTACTAGTTTTATGTCTTATGAATGGTGGTCTTGCAACATTTTAAATGCAATTTTAGGAGGAATATGCACAATGCTTATACACTAGGTGGTGGCAAATGAAAAGTAAAATAAGTGGGAGCACAGGATACCACAGATGTTCTGTATTTGGTGCACCACACAGAAGTACAGGTTCTTTTTTCCGATTACATATTAATTTTTAAAAGTTAACAGTAAGCTGTTTAACAGCCAGATGTGTGACACTTACACCAGCTCAGCTACTGAATTTTTAAGCATTTGGTAATCAAGGTCAAGCATAAAGACTTTTCTAGTTGTTCTTTTATGCTAGGGAAGACGACAGAAGGGACCCCACTATAGCAGGTCAGCAGCGCACCCCGGGCTGGTCCCGGCTTTGGAGCAGCAATGCGGAGTGCAGAGAGGCACCTCCTGATCACAGGCACCCGGGCCGGCCGATGGAGGAGCGCCGCAGCCCGCCAGCCGGGGCTGGCTCCCGCCTGCAGCACCTTTTCTGCGCATCCCCGACGGCAG